>JAHXMU010000190.1:80673-96358 GCA_019455685.1 Philornis downsi | reverse complement strand
CATATGGCTGGTTCATTTTTTGAAATAAACCATCGACATCAGTACAGCATAGAATAGAGTGCTTCTTTTCAAAATATGCAGCCAATTCCTAGTTTCTATTTCTATATAGGTAGATTGTTACTTTTGTCCCAATTGCAAGATGTTTCCACTGCTGCATGCGTGATGCTAGTAATTGTGCGTCCTGCTTCGTTAAATGTAAGTCCCAAATTAGATCATTCAGCTCAGCTTGAGTCACTAAATGGCGTTCATTATCACCCTGATACAAATTACCACTGCTGGTGAAAGATGTTTCGGACTTACTGCTCGTAGCACTGGGAATGACGACTGGTAATGGGTAATTTGGTAATACTTTTGCGATTTTTCATATTGAATCCAGCAACTTTTGTTAAACAGAAATAACAATCGGTTTGGTGGTTACTTGAAATAGATCTTCTAGCAATTTGATCACTTGCACAAAACAGTTCTGCAATTATTGCAAAACATTGTCTGTGTCCACCGCTTGTTTATGTTTCGAACAGGAAAACCAAAATAATATAAATATGCATATTTTGAATATTCTATTTTCAATGAAGACTTCATCTTAATCAGTCTTATTCCGCTAATATGTATTAAATTAGCAGGGATGTCATACTTAGTCATGAAACCAAATGCGTTTTGGTTATTGTGGATAGTCTATGCCGTTCTCCATAATCGACCATATTGCCCTCCACATCTTATTACTTTCAACTGCCTGCTCTCAATATACTCGTATGTGGCAGATCTACTGCAAGGACATTGTCATCTACATATCACATTTACTTGTCATGCTCTACTCTCTAGTATCGTATATATGAGAAGACTACGCTTCTGGCATGCCCAGATATTGATCGCAGGTAGCAGATGTAGTTGAAGTTTGCCTAGTAGTAAAAACGCAGTAAGGTAATATTTGATAATTTCAGAGTTTTTTCAAACATTTTTTTCGTTACAGTTTAGAGATGTGAGAAAAGTCCATGCCAGCTCATATACTTTTTAAAAGACATTTGCAATGTCGATATGTTACGCGTGAGAAGAGAAGGGTTTTGATATGATTATCAATTTGGCGATGAGTCGATACATTGTCCACAAGAAAAGTCACCAGTATGACAATTTGGTCCAATAGAAGGCAAACAATTACTTATACAGGGTGTCCGTCGGGAAGGTATACTACTTTGTTTGCTTATAATTTTTGATTAAATGAAAGAGAATGGATCTTATATTGGTAAATGTTTTATTTAATGTCGTCAATTATGTATGGAATACAATATCAGATAAATGTCCGCCCCTGTTAGTCTCACAAATGCGAGCCCTTTTGAGCACAGTTTTCATTACATTCTCACATTCTCATTTTTCGAAAACTATCTCAAAAGGATGTACTGCTGCAACCAATCCACAGGCGGCCATATAAATGATATTGTATTTCATACACAATGGTAAGGTTCAGGAATTATAATGGAATAAAAGTTTCATCGAAATCATAGTTGGAATCGAAAAAGGCGCAAACATTATAATGAAATAAAAATTTCATCAAAATCATAGCTATATGTATGTTTTATTTAACTTTACTTGAAATCGAAAAATGGATAACCCCGTACAAAGAAATGATGCCATGGCATATTTAATTGTTTTTTCATTTTGATTTTAAAACACTGCTGTATTCATCAAGCTGTATTGTGTTTTTTTTCTGATTGAAAGAGAGTTTTCAAATTATCAGCATGTGGTTGTCCATTCATCATTTTGATCCTTTATTTTAATTGTAAGATCTTTGGCTATCATAGCGAAATCAAAATTTGAAAATTTCACGGGTTTTTGTTTACTATCATTGTGCGATACTTATTCTTATATTCCCATCTTATACTACGATATTCATCCTTTATAGCGTCTAACCAAATAGTTGCATCAGTCATTGTTCTCTCACACACACATTATTTACAAGGAAACATAGTTTCTTGCGTGACACTTCCTTTCACTTTTCCAACACTTTAAGGCTGTTGTAAAGTGAGCGGTTTGTTATGGTTTCTTACTTCCTATTACCCACCTGCAGACCCTCACATAAAGCACCTAAATAAGTGACTCTACAAATAGTTCTCAGTTAAAAGCTATAGAAAAGTACCAGGAGCATGAAATATGAATTTAAATTTGTTGCTTTCGCTGCTGCCACGCCATTCACAAGGAATTTAAACTTAAGTCTGAAGAAAAGGAAAGTACGGAAGAAAAGGAGAGTAAGACACGAGAGGGATTGTGTTGGCCTTTTTGCTAATCATAGGCCTCTGGTACGCCGTATGTCGCTGTCATTATCGTCATCTTTGTGGTGCGTAATACACACATTAGCATTGAAACGTACTTTACGCCCCTTTTTGTGTACATTTTCCGGTTGTTTTTTTGTTTGTCCTAAGTTGAGGTGAATGTCGCCTTCATTTGCAAAGTCTCACAGTTGGTCCCTTTGTTGGTCATGATTTATTTACTCATGCTATGGCACTCTGGCCTTAGGGATGAAGATTTTTTTTCATGTGGTCTGTTTTCTTTCTTGAGCTTTGAGTAATTTTGTTAGAATTTGTCCTTTGAGTGGTTTCTATTTATTTTCTTTGTGTGTTTGTGTTCCATGTCAAAGTTGGAAGTCAGGAATTGCCGGGAAGTTTGTTTGTTCATTTATTTCTGATGTTAGTTTATGCTTTTTCTGTGTGATATTTTGTGTAATTTATTATGTGCTAATTAATTTTCTCACTTGTTTTATAATTAAATTGTAATTTATCATTTAGTGAAAGTAGGCTGGTCTGTGGTCCGATTTGATGCGATTTGATATTAATTAATAACACAAATTACTCGGGGTGTTAATTAATTGATGCTGTTATGGCATGAATGGAAATTGAATTAGGGGGAATACAAAACAGACAGGCATACAAATCGATTATTTTGTATGGACATTCAGTAGCGAATATGACACTAAAGTCGTTTTCATAATAACAGCAAGCGAAGTGAATCGAAATTATACCAAACCAGAAGTAGAAATTTTGTATCAGGTTAACTGATCCTTCTTTTGTCGAATTAAACAGGTTATGATGAGATCACTTTAAGCACAAAGCTCATTGTCACTAATAAACAACGAAATATTTTTTGCTATCCTTCTGACCCTTCTTTTGTCGAATTAAACAGGTTATGATTAGATTAAGCACAAAGTTTGCAATTATCGCATGGTTGTGGTGACAAATTTTCGTCGCCAGAACGTGAAATTACACTTTCTGGAAACTCCTCCAAGCAATATAGCTAAAATCGGTCATGTTGTGTGGCTCGTGGCACCGTCTTGTTGAAACCACACATCGTCCAGTTCATAATCTTCAATTGTATTTATAGCCCTCTGAAGTGAAGGTAACGGCTCCTCTAGCATTATTTTCGAAAAAAATACGTCGCAATGACACCTTCAGAACATAATGCGCAACAAACTGCCACTTTTTCCGGATGCAATGGCTTTTCCACAATCACTTCTGGGTTCTTCGAGCCCGATATGTGACAATTTTGCTTTTTGACGTAACCAGCGGGTGAGAAATGAGCTTCATCGCAGAAGAAGAAAGACAGTTGTGATTGAAAAATCAGCACTGAAATCCTGTTGCTGTAGCACTCAATCGACATACATATTTACGGCTCTGTGAATGGTCAGTCGGCTTCAATTGTTGGTTGAATTAGATTGAATTGTGGATTGAATTGAATTGAAAGCCATAAAAGTCGTAAGATATGCCTAATTGCTGAGAACGCAGTGAAATTAACAAATTCGGATTGTTTGCCACACTTTCACTAACAGAAGCGATATTTTCGGCAGTGCGTGCATTTGAGATGATACACAGGCCAGACTACATCTGTAACGCTTCCAGTCTTTTCAAACGTATCTTAAATCTTGCCAATTCCTAGCACCTAGCACAGTCGATTATGATGACGATAACCACCCAGTGATGAACAAAAAGTCCCCACGTTTGAATCACCACCTTTGTAGTAAGTTTCAAATTTTTTTTAACGTATTCTTTGGTTGTTAAATGACCCATAAATGAAAAAGCTTTCATTAAATAAGTAACACTTCAGATGACAGATATTTAACCGATGGCGGCGTTGCCAGGCCGCTGGTTTTGAAACCACTATATGGATAACTCGTTATAATGAATTTGCACACCTTTTGCATAATGGGAATGAAAACCATTCATACCAATGGCTCATGCCGTTAATACAAAGGAAAATTACGAATCAATGACTGAAATTTTGACATTACTCAAATACAACGATAGTAAATACAAGATCTGTGGTGACCTGAAGGTGTGCGATTTAAATTTCTTTATATCGATAGTAGAGAGCATCGTAAATAACTGTAAATTAATCTGTTTCAGGTCATTGGTTTGTTGTCTGGTATGCAAGGGGGTTTCACAAAATATTGTTGTTTCCTTTGTCTATGGGATAGTCGCGCTACATGTCATCATTACGTCAGACCAGAGTGGTCTAAAAGAACTGAGTATTCACTAGGAAAACAAAACATTTCAAATAAACCATTAATTGATCCAAATGACCTGCTTCTTCCGCCGCTGCACATAAAATTGGACCTTTTTAGGAACTTTGTCGAGGCTTTGGACAAAGATGGTGCAGCATTTAAATATTTGTTAGCGGTTTTTCCTAAAATTTAATAAGCCAAATTCAAACAAGGCATATTTGTTGGCTCTTAGATCAGGAAGCTATTGAATGATGACAGTTTTTCACAAGGTTTATTGGAGAAAGAATGTGCAGCCTGGAAATTTTTCAAGAGCATCCTGATCAGTTTTCTTGGAAACAATAAGATTGAAAACTACAGAAAAATTATTGCTGAATTATTGAAAAATTATCACGAATTAAGTGCACGAATGCCACTCAAAACGCACTTTCTTCATCGCATTTAGATTTTTCCCCACAAAACCTAGGTGCGGTGAGCGGCGAACAAAAGGGGAGAGTGCTCGCCAAGATTTAATGAAAATTGAAGAGAAATTATCAAGGATTTTGGGTCAAAAGCATGCTGGGAGACTATTGCTGGACTCTAATATGTAAAACCAAACCAACAAAATACAAACGACGTTCAAATCAACGCCATTCACTTTTGAAAATTCATTTAATTTGTAACAAACTAATGATTTTGTATGTAAAAAATGAATGAAAACATTTTTTTTGTATCTGGAAAACCTGATGTGATAGGGAAAAGCCAATTACAGATTCGAATTCAACCCACCAAATTACCTTAGGAAAGATATTTTGTTGCTCCAGTCCAAAACGTTGTTGGCTAGTGTTATTAATTAATAATTAATTCCAGAAAAATGTGAAAATTAACCTCCTTCTGTCCTACTTCCTCATGACAATAATATGAATAAACATGTTTTCCTATGAATATGAATAAACATATCTATTCTTTCTACCCTCTTATGCAGAAATATATCAACTTTTCTCTCCTTTAATATCAGTCCTCATATCTCATCTCAAGCCAATTAAACCGGCATGAATATTCAAATGTTTAATTAAACATTTCAATGGAAATCATCTGATGTAGCAGCTGTCGACGTACGGATAGTTCCAATAAAGTCAAGAAGTTATTGCTCGTGATTTGATTTAAGTCAAATCAAATATTCAAATGAGCGAATGTCACATAAAATGAATTCAGCGCTTTGTGGCTCAGTGGCCTTCAACTCATACATAGGTGGGTGTATACCTATACATGCGAGTACACACGTAACCCATTCTTTCCTGTTTACTCTACCCGATGAAATATGAGAGAGAACCAACCACTCACTGTAAGACGACGAAAGAAAGTGTAAAAGAAATGAAAAGTTAAAGTTCTAATATCAACAGAGATCGACTACCAAAACATGGAGGGTGGTAAATGTGGGCGATTTGGCTATTTTATAGGCACAAACATTTGTAGAGGAAATATTGTATGTGTTTAAGGATGTGTTGGCTTAGCCAACAAAAACAAAAGCAACATGTTTCTTGTTGATACACTTACACAGCCAAGCAGACACACACACACCCACACATACACACAGTAGCCTGCCAATTCCCTTTTCAGTAATTTGCGGAAAGGAACAGAGAGCAGTTACTTTGCGCCCACTACACTATTAGTCAAAATTATCTCTAAATTTTCTAAACAAATGAAACATTTTTAAAAATGCTTCTTTAGCTAATTTGCTGTATGAATTATTGATCAGCCTCCTGCGCCAAAAGTTGGAAAAGGAAGTGAAAAATATGGAAGTTATATTTTCCTTAATGTAAAGATAGACTAAGACATCATTTTTTTTTTTAATTTTGTGTATTTGGTATAGAAAACAGTATATTTTTAGTCACCAGCTTATAGTGCGTTGGAGACATGTTGGTAATTAAAAAAGAAAAAAGAGAAAGAAATGGTACGTTTAGTGAAATCTTGTCAATAATTAGTGCAACGACATAGGTAATAAATAGCTCCCGCTGCCAGGATGTTGGCACTCTAAGTTATGTTTCTCTTAAGTGATATTCTAACTTCGTTTTGACTTGGTAATGATGGGCGGCAATCTTGCGAAATTACCAAATTGTTCCAGATCTCTTTCCATATTGGCAGCACATTTTGCGTAATCGTAATCAGATTTCCATTGTTCTACTTATGCAGCTGGTGAGCCCCGTCCGCAACATTTATTTTTCCGATACACTTTTCAAGCTTTATTTCTTTTCTTAAATTTTTCTATACTCTTCTATATCTCTTGCGTTAAAATAGAAGATATTATTGTAGAAAATATGTGCTCAAAGGCTGTCTGCTTCAGAGAAAGAAGACGACATCAAATACCGGAATTGGTAATTTCTGCTGAACAAGTGGCAGCATTTAAAAATACTGTCTCGTAGATATCAAATTACCGTTTTTTTTTATAAAGAAGTATTTCATAACAGTGCCTTTTTGTCTGCAAATATTTTAAAAGGATTTTTTTTAATCTTTGAAAAACGATATTTTAAATTATTTTGGTTTATATCCATTTAGTGATTTCAAAAAGGACGGTCTGGCAAGGCTGTCAGCTGTTAAATATCTGTCATCTGAAGTATTATTTATTTAGTGAAAGGTTTGTCATTTACGAATATGGATCGTTTAACAACCGAAGAATACTTACAAATAGTTTAAACTTTTATCTGCAAATACTTTAAAAGGATTCTTATTTAAATCTATGAAAAAGGATTTTTTTCAATTATTTTTGTTTATATCCATTTAGTGATTTCAAAATGGACGGTCTGGCAAGGCTGTCAGCTGTTACATATCTGTCATCTGAAATGTTATTTATTTAGTGAAAGGTTCGCCATTTGTTAATGGCTCGTTTAACAACCAAAAAAAAAAAACGTTTTAAAATAGTTTAAACGTATTACAAAAATGGTTATTCAAACGTGGGTACTTTTCGTGCATTACGGAGTGAATATGGTCATCGTAATCGACTTCCTGTGCAAGAAATCGGCAAGATTATCAAGAAATTTGAAGAGACTGGAAGCGTTACAGATGTGGTTATGCCTGTGCATCGTCTTAAATACAAACACTGCCGAAAACATCGCTTCTGAATCCGAATTTTTCGATTCCACAGAATTCCCTGCAATATTGCCATCTTATGGCTCATTATGGCGTATTTTGCGTTTGGGTTTGCACCTCCTTCCATATAGAGTCCAACTCACGCAACAATTAAAGCCGGCTGAGCATTCACAAAGATATGCCGATTGCGTGCTACAGCAACAGGCTTTCAATGCTGATTTTTCGAACAAAATTTTATTCAGCGATGAAGCTCATTTCTCACTCGGTAGTTACGTCAACAAGTAAAATTGTCTCATATGGGGCTCGGAGAACCCAGAAGTGATTGTGAAAAATGGCATCGCATCCGAAAAAGGTGGCAGTTTGGTGCGCATTATAATCTGGAGGTGTCATTGGGCCATATTTTTTCAAAAATGACACTCGAGGAACCGTCACCATTAATTCAGAGCGCTAAGGCCGTACGATAACCGACTTTTTTTTGGCCTGCAATTGAAGATTGTGAACAGGACGATATGTGGTTTCAACAAGACGGTGCCACGAGTCACACAAGACGACCGATTCTAATTTTATTGCAAAAAATTATGCGATTTGACGTCGTTAGACCTTGTTTTTGTGGGGCAACGTCACAGACATTGTTTACGCTGATAATCGCCAAACGTTAGAGCATATGAAAACCAACATTCGCCCAAAATATGCGAAAAAATAGTCGAAAACTACTTCGAAAAGATTCGCTGCTGCAACCAATCTAGAGACGATCATTTATTATAATGATTATATTTATAATGAAATAAAAGTGTCATTGAAATCATAGCTTTAAGATATTTTATTTAACTTTACTTTTGAAAGCGATAATGGATAACCCATTAAGTGTGGCTATTTTAAGTTAAAATAATAATTTCAATTCTAAATTGTAATTAATTTCTAGTGAACACAAATTCGTCGGGCTGGGCTTTTTCCTCGGGTGGGGTTTCTTCTCTGATCTCCCTGATATATTTTTAATAGCGTTCCCTACAATGCTACAATTAGTTACAGCATTGCTAAATCTCTGTTTGTGAATTATGTTTACTTGGACCTTTACATTATCCTGTTAAGTCAAGACGGTCGTGAATTGTCAATTCGTCGCCGTTCTCAGCGATTGGGCGTGTTATTCAACCACAAGGAAAATTTTACACGCCGATTTGGGGTTGAAAGCCTATAAAATTAAACTCTCGCAAGAATTGGAGCCAAATGACCTACCACACCGTCTAATATTTGGTGAATGAGCTTTACAAAAGCACAATGAAAATCCGCTCTTTTGTCGAAAAATTGTGTTAAGCGATGAGGCTCATTTCTTGCTGAACGGATACGTAAACAAGCAAAACTGTCGCATCTGTAATGACGAACAGCCACATGCCATACATGAATTACTGATGCATCCCGAAAAAACGACAGTGTGGTGTGGTTTATGGGCTGATGGCATCATCGGTCCATTTTTCTTTAAAGGCGACCGTGGAAGAAACGATACCGTCAACGGCGAACGATATCGAGCCATGATACGCGATTGTTTTTTTGCCCCAATTGGTTGAGTTGAACTTGATTGACATGTGGTTCCATCAGGACGGTGCAACATGACACACTGCTCGTGTAAGAATGGATATGTTAAAGGATGAATTTGGTGAACAGCATATCTCTTTCGATTTGGCCCCCAAGATCTTGCGATTTAACGCTTCTTGATTATTTCAGGTGGAGTTATATCAAGTCGCTAGTCTATGTGGATAAGCCGAACACTATTGAAGCCTTACAGGATAACATAACACGCGTTATTCGTGGAATATGGGACGAAATGCTCGAAAAAGGGACGAAAAATTGGACCTTCCGAATGGACATTTTGAGACGGAGCCGCGCACAACGTTTACATGAAATTATCTTTAAAAATTAAATGGCAAAAACCAATTAAGAGATTCCGGTAAAAAATTTTGATATATGACGCAAATTTAAGTGTTTTACGCGATTTTTAAGAAAACTGCAATTAAAAAATCACCCAATATATTTTCACATCATCGATTCCATTGTCATGGATGAAAATGTTTGTTTTGCATTAATTGGATGCAATCGATAACACTCATTACTAATCCCAAGATCTCATCGCTAACATCGTTAACTAAAGACTACTTTGTTCGCTCTCCATTTGACGTTGCTTCCCCACAATTTGATCAACAATACTTTGCTTAAATTTCCATTCACTTACCATTTTTTTCCAGTGAAGCAATGAATGTAAAATTGCACTGTATAATTTTTAACAAACTTTTCGTACACATGTATTTTAACCCACCAAGTCTGCGAAACCAAACTAAACTCTCAAGAATTCTACACGATTTCAAAGCCGGCTGTGAACAAACTCAAAATGCAAGAGTTGCAAATGCCAGTAGTTGTCGGTGTTGCCAGAGTGGAAACTTTAAATTGCATGGGAGTCTCCTAGAAAACTTTCTAATTATGACATTTGACCATATTGATCTCTTTTTTTGACTCCTGATAAATACTGAATATCTTATTAGTACACTTATTGTTCCCTTCGAAAGTCAGTTAGCTCTTGCTTTTTTTGTCTGTCACTGTATATTTTATGAGATATTTTATTATGGACGGACACTGTTTATAAATATCAAATGGCATTCAACTTTGTCGCCCTTTTGAGCTAATTTCGGCCTTTTCATCTGATTGAATTCATGCACAACAAGTTATGGCCACTGAAATTTCATACCAAATTCAGAGGCCGATTTCAGTTAAATTGACCACAAAACGGAGGGGTTCTACTATATTGACAGAATGACGGTAATACGGATAAACCTGCTAAATTAGTCATAATTAAAATATACACTTGATAAATTTTATATTTAGTTTTGAGTTTTAATCTTGCATTTCCGTTTAACCTCCCCAATCAAGTGGGGTGTTCAATTCATGACCTCATCTGTATGAAAATGTTATTGGATGCCATTTTAGCCACTTAAGGGTCGCTGATGATTTTGTTGCTGTTACTGCTGCTGTTGGTGTTTTTGTTTAATAATGCTAATATGACCAGAAGTTAATTCAACAAAATCTGGCCCGTTAGGTCGACGATTTACGCGGATACGAATACTAAGCATATATTCGCTAGCATGTTGGCAAAGTTCAAAATGCCAAGTGAGCACTTTATAGGTGAGTGAACACGAAAGCAACGGGACACATTGGAACTTATTGGAGTTTGGACATTAACATACACGTGTGTGTATAAACATTCACATGCATGTTGCGAGCTGTGAATACGCCAAAGGAAATGTTGCCTGTTAAAAGATAACAAAATGGCAAAGTACAAAATTATTTATTTATTCATTCATTTCAATCCACTGGGCTGAGCCCTTACAGATCTATTCTTACAACTATGTACTTAATTCTTACATAAATAATTATCCTAATTCGAACATAATATAGGTGAAAAGTGATTTTTTTTTAAATTGAGCAACTCATACACAAATTTAAATGATTGCATGCATTGGTTGGGATTTTTTGGTATCTTATACCCGTTTTGCCATACAAATGATTGCTGTCCGGTATATGCTAACGGGGATAATTTTGCACACTTAGTTAAACGGGGATAAGTTGTATAAAAAAGTAGTAGAAAAGTATGGGGAATAACAATACGACCAAGTTCTCCTACGCAAAAGTAAATAAAGAAGTTCAAGAAGAAGAACGTCAAATAACGTAAATGCAAGTAGTTAATTTTTTTTGCAAACATGAGTTAGTGAATTTTGGTTTTGTGTGTTATTGCGCAAACAATGCGTTCCAATTCAGTTTTAATTTTAATTTATTAATTGCGCGAATAATAAGTTACGTTTGCTTTATAAATGGATGATAAAATGCTTATGAATAAGAATAAAACGAAATGAATAAACATTTCATAAATAGCAATGCTGCCAAGTTAATTTTGCTAAGCGCCGATGCGTTTTGTTTTTGGTGTCCTATATAGGATACCAAAAAAAAAAAAAAACGCAACGATTGTTGCATACCTATACAATAAGACTCCTCGGCATAACTTCATTGAAACCATAAATATATCTACGGAAATATTCATAAAAAAAGTTTATGTTCCCTCATATTCCTCGTAGACACATTAAATTAATTGGAAGTAGTTTTAGATAACAAAGTTAGCTTTAATTATCATGTGGATAAAGTAGTCTGGCGTTTAAATTATTCACTGCGAAGTTTTTTATAACACTGATTTAGTGTTACCCAGATCGATTGAGGAGAAATTAAATCATGCTTATATGATGCCTCGTATTTTATATTGTTTAGAGCTATACGAGTTTGGGAGCAGTTTTAGATAACAAACTAAGCTTCAAGTATCATGTGGATAATGTAGTCTGACGTTTAAATTATTCACTTCAAAGTTTTTATAACACTGATTTAGTGTTGCCTAGATCGATTAAGGGGGAATTGATTCATGCTTATATCATGCCTAGTATTCTATATTGTTTAGAGCTATATAGTCGCACTAATAAACAAAATATGAGGAAAATTCAGACAGTGTTTAATAGAATTATGAGATATTTGCATTCACTGAGGCGTCGTGTTCATACAACACCGTATGTTAAGCGTTTCTAGGACTGTAGTGTTAAAAATTATATCGATTTGAGGTTTTTGTTGTTATTTTATAAAGTTGTTCGACTGTGTAGTTCTTAATTTCTTTTTAATTCGTTTAATTTTTCACATTACACTCGTAATAGGCAACTTCTTATTTCTAAAATAACCACACTCATGGGTCGTGCTTTTGTAATAGGAGTAGCTGGAATTTACAATTTACTACCAAGCCATTTAAGCCATTTAAAAGGTTTTAAATTATGTCCTGATTCTTACAAAAGGCACATTCTACAACACTTTCAGACTTTACTGTAAAATTTTGTTATTTTATTTTTTTAAATTTATAATATTGAGCAGATAAAATCTAATAGATGCATTTTCGCAAATTGTAATTTACTTATAATAGACCGGAAGGCTTTAAATTACAAGTCAAAAATAAATTAATAAAAAAAATAAATAAAGGGTTTTAGTTGCAGTAGCTCTGGAGAGTTAATTCTATTGTCAATAATGTCCTTGATAAATATAATATTATGTTTCACTCTTCGCTGCATCAGAGACAATTTGAGTAACTGTTAACGAATTTTGCACTCGGGCATATTAAATAAACCATAAATAGATAATAAATCATAAATTTCGTAAAGCAAACTTTGTAAATCGTCTTTGATCTCTTTCAGTTCGATAGTTTTTGTATGACGTAACTCGATTTCCATATCACACAAATGCAAAATATGGTAACCTTAATGTGAATGGGTCTTTAAAATCTCTAGCATTTCGTTTTAAGAAACTTAGTTCAGAATTTGCTTTGCTTACAATGTATTCTAAATGTGGAATAAATGAATGATGAAAGTCAATATAAACTCCAAGGTCCTTGATTACAATTTCTTTATAAAATATATAATATTATTACAATATTTATAATTATTTACTACTGGATGACTGTTTTATGGGTAATTGTTAAAATTTTAACACTTAGAAAAATTTAATTCCATACCATTATAAACACACCAACGCAAAAAACTATCAATATCATTCTGAAACAACTTGCAATCATTTAGGTTTTGAACAATAGAATATAACTTTAAATCATTAGCATACAAAAAGTTATTTACCGTTTAAAAATTATAAAAAAAAATAATGGTACACCTGATTTTGAATTTATGGGTTCAGAAATACGGTTATCAATTTTTACACATAGTATTCTTTCTGATAAATAAGACTTTGACCAACTTCACATATTTGAATGAAAACCTAAAATTTTCAGTTTATAAATTAACACATCATGATTAAGTTTATCAAATGCTTTAATAAAATCTGTATATAACACATCCGTCTGAATCCCACTTTCCAAATCAGTAATGCAATAATTACAAAAAATGGCTAAATTTGTGGCCGTGGATTTGCCATGGTATGAGCCATGTTGCTGGCCAAATATGCCGACATCGGCGTGGTCAAACGCATTAATATACAGCGATTGCGTTGGCTGGGTCATGTTGTGCGGATGGATCCAAATGCTCCCGCACGGAAAGTTTTTCGACAACGAACTCGATGGACGGCATAAAAGAGGGTGACCAAAACTCAGGTCGAAGGACCAGGCTTTTGAAATACTATGGAAACTTGGTGTGGCGAATTGGAGGAGAATCGCAGAAGATCGAAGCGCTTGGAATTATTTTATACTGGCGGCGTATAATAGATTAGGTAGGATGTCTATTCCAGTCGCCACCTAAAAAGAAGAAGTGGAAGAAGAAGAAAAAGAAGAAGAAGAATGGTCCATGTTGATGTGTATTTATGCTATTTTTTTTGTAATAGAGAATAATTTATTATTAAACAATTTATTCATCAATTTTGGTATAGCTGATAATTTAAATTTATAGATCTGTTATAACTGGTGATAAAACCCTTTTGCCCAGATTTAAATATAGGTGAAATGAATGACATCTTCCCTTCTTGTAAAAAAAAACTCCTGTTCACTAAGATCTGCTAAAAATTATAGTAAGACGTATCGAAATAGCCGCTGCCATTCCCGCAACAATAACGGTGGAAGTTTATCATAGCCGACACTCTTAAGGGCCCGTCACATAAGATACGTCGCGTCAGTTGCGGCGACGTGTTTGACTGACAGCTGAGTTGATTGCATATATTTTAATGAAGAGCGTCACATTCACGACGTATGCGTTGCCGTAACGGATTAAAGTTGGTTAACTCTCAACTTTTGACGTACGGCAAGTCCGTCACAGAAATCAGCTGATTAATTTAGTTCATTAGCAGTTTGTTTTTCTGGTTATTGGTTGCAGCTTTTTCTTTTGCCTTTTTTTTTAAATTAATTTTTTGTTTCATTTAATTATTTAAATGGAATTTATGCTTATAGAAGCGATGCAGATGCACCCTTGTCTTTTTGATAAGACAATTAAAGCATATCGCGACAAGGTTGCAAAAGAAAAATCGTGGAGGACTGTGGCGGCTGCCACAAACGCAACTGGTGAGTTAATTTTTAAATAAATTATTTGAATGTTGATATTGACAACATGTATTTTATATTATATTGCAGTGGAGCAATGCCAGAGTCGCTGGAGGTCTCTTCGCGACAGGTACGTGAAGGAGGTCAATGCAGCCAAGGCTCCATCGGGAAGCCTGTTGCTCCGCGCAGGTAATTTCAAAGCTTTGCCATTATGTTTATGGACATTTCTAATCAAATTTATTTTCCAGAACATGTTGGTTTGTTTGCTGTGAGCTGCCACCTCCCCTCGGGCAATCAACACCACATACACTCGAACCAGAAGGTAGGAAATGGAGTGATAAGAGGAAAATGCAGGAGGATAGGTTCGAGACCCTTTGTGGCTCTGTGTCTGACTGGATTAAAAACCAGCCAGCACAGAGTCAGCCTCCACAGCCGGTGTCTCGCAACCAGGATTTTTTAAAAGTGCTAGACGGCTACCTGCAGAAGCGCTCTGAGGACGACCAAGATAGGCTAAAGGTCCAATTGCTGAACATGGTTGTGAATTTTGAAAAGTGATGTGATGTATTAATGTGAATCTTCAGTTTTTTAGTTTTATATATATATGATCTCTTCGAATTTTTTGATGACCAGTGATCAATTATGTCGATTTATATATTTAGCGAGCTTTGGGGTCCTTTTTTGTGATGCAAATAAAACAACTTTTAACAACATTTAAATATTATTTTATACGTATTTTTATTATTAAACAAATATGAAGCTACTGCGGGGAATATTGCTTAATCGGGTGTGAAACGACATAGCTCATAAGTTCATCCCTTAATTTGAATGCGCATTTTCATGCATTATTTGACGCTGTTCTCCTGACTCTTTGCAAAGGGACAGATATTTCACTACGCCACAGCCCATTGATCTGAATTGTGCCATCGTCACGGTCGACATATTCTGGCGGACAATAACTGCCATCATGCATTTTGAGGAAATTGTGAAGAAGCACTGTGGCTTAATAACTTTCTCTGCGGATTCGGGTTCGGGTTCCTTATGGTTTGGTGGAATTCGTCTGGGAAGCAAAAAGTGGTTGCGAAAAACCCATGCGAGTC
>JAHXMU010000190.1:25666-38349 GCA_019455685.1 Philornis downsi | reverse complement strand
GGATTTAACTTTGCGATCATGTGGTTACTTCACAGCTGATAACCTCCAACAAGTACTGGGCTCTCTGCCCTTGAAGTACTTTGCGTTGATTAACACTCGCGTTGTGGGTGCCGCCGACGATATTTACGTTTCACCTGACCTGGAGATGTTAACAATCGACACGATACACTTCACCAACATTTCTGAGGCATTCCAGAGATCCGTCAACAAAATGGAGAGTTTACATACCATAAAATGGCTAAACGGAGTCATCAACGATAGCTGGATCATCGATAATTGCCCCCAGCTAAAAGTATTACACATACCAAACCCATATCTCCTGCGTCGTCGTATCTTACAAATGCTCGCCTTAGAGGAACTCTCATTTACCTCATGCACCGGCTTCTCTTGGTGCTTCCTAGCAATTCTGATCAAGAATTTATTTCTAAAGCGTCTTTATATTCACACCACTGACACCATAGACGATATCAAGGGGATTCCCCAGAACGCCTATAATATTCGGACGTCGTTAGAGAAGATAGTAATACCCTATCACATTTTCAGAATGGCCCAAGATTTCTGGATGGATTTGTTGAATATTAATCGATCTTTGAAAATAGTTTACTACGGCGATCATATGGATCTGCTCAATGCTAATTTCCTAAGAAGCCTGATACGTTACGAATATATCTGGGATCATTTGACGCACTTGAAAATTTGTGGTTTTCCAATTGGTAAGAAGTTTTAATTGTGGCACCATTACTAATATCAATGACGGCAACTTGAATGTGTATTTTCAGATGTCAAAGCGTTGAAAAATAACTTTGACGAGGTACTCTACCAGATGAATACGAAGACCAGTCATTACAGAGCGAAAAATAGTAAATTTACGATTGAAATATGAATAAAAATGTATAAAATAAGAACAGATCTTGTTTCATTCACATGAAGGTGGAGGCCAAACTGAATGAAATTGAGAGAATCCTTTCTTAGGAATGATTTAATTTTTTACTGAATGTTGACAGAATTCCGGAGCCAATGTATTTCTAAATAGGTTTACCGAAAATGCAAATGCAAATGATTCATAATCTTACACTTTAAAGCGATTTGCACATAATAAGCAAATAGATCGAAGTAAAATTGGACAGGGTACCAAAAGCTCCTCTGGGACTAAGCTTATGAAGCTTCCTCCAGGGATTGCCCAATCGCCAGTTTGTCACAAGATGAGTGGATACCCTAAAACGTCATTTCCTCGTACCCAACATCAGGTATAATAAATCAATTATAATCAATCAATTAGTTTTTTAACAGATGGCTTTAGTAACCGCGGGTGGCATTGTATAAGAGCGAAAGGGTTGCACTAGATGGCGCCCGAAAGATAAGTTGTAGTATTTGAAAAAGTAATCGATCAGTTTTGTGATTGTGTTGAGCGAGCGTTATGAATGAGAAAATATGTCTGAATAAGGCTAGATACTAAAAGAAACTAATGGGTATAACACGAGTTATTTTGGAAAAAAACTTTATGGACCGAATTTTCGTCTGTGTATCGCTGCTAAATCGCAGCTAAATTCACCCTTTTTCTGAAGCGGAGTGACTGGTGTTAAAAAGTGGTCGTTTATAGCAACCTGAAGTGAAAATGATGGTTATGGAATACCGGGGAGACTTTACAAATGATGGTCAAGTAAAGATTGACTTTCGGAAAGGTCTATGCCAAATGATTTGGCTGGTGGAAAATTCATCTCAATAGAAGATACTGAAAATCGGCTGTACTAGTTTTTTTCTAATTAAGGCGAGGGTTTACTCGTATATGAGAAAGACATAATGGTTTCAACTTCAAGATGGCAACAAGCTATCGGACAAAACGGTGCATACTCGTATTCTACTTAAATCGGATTCAAACTATGCTAAATAAAGTAGTTAATGTTATGCAAATATAAAGAATTTCTTTTTTTCCTCTGAAATGTATTGCAAAATTAATGTTTAGAATTTTCTAATTATCACACCTTGAAAAGTATACGAGGTTTGCTCAAAACATAAGATGAATTTTCATTTTTCTCAAAAAATATTTATTCATTCATCAATTTCTATTTTATCTCCTTCAAAGTAGTCCCCTCTGAAATAATACACTTGTACCAGCGTTTTTTCCAATCTTCGAAGTAGTAAAACCGCAATATTCGTCGGAATTAGCAGTGTGAGATTTCTGGCTATTCCCTAAATTCAAAAGACCGATCCGAGGACATCGTATTGTGTTGATTAAGACGATTCGCTTTAAAGGCCATACCGATAATTGGACAGACATTGACATAAATGTGTTTTGTCCGGAGGGGAATTCTTTGAAAACGATTTGAGCGAATCATTTTTTGGAAAAAACAAAATCTTTGTGGACTCACTAATAAAATGCATGTAAATTCATTAAATGCGAGAAACTCTCTCAGATCCCATTCAGAGATGCAAGGAAAATATTATTTAGCTATTCGAAAGGGCGAGGTAACATACAATACCTATATATATGTTCCAGGAATTCTCGGGAAATGAAAAATCCTCGGAAAATATGTTCTCTGTTGGCAGCATATAATTGCTTACAGGTGGCAATTTCAAGCATCAGGATCATTGACTTTTCCGGACAAAGCCTTGTTTAAGAGACTTCCCTTACGTACCACCATCTTCTAAGGTTCGTTTAACCGCATTTCAATGCTTCAATTCTTCTAAAGTTATTTTTACCGATATCTCCGATAAATAGCGTAAGTTATAGCAATAATTTCCAAATTATATTACTTGAGCTAAACAAATGGAAGCCATTATCACAGTGGATTACAGTCACAATCTTCTTCTTTATTTGACCCACTGTAAGCATTTACAAGAACATTATTTATAGAGTCACTTGTGGTTTCATAAAACCTCATTATTTAGGTTTATACTCGTACATTATTAGAAACTGTTAACAAGTTAAGACAGCATTATACAGAATGTAGAGCACACAGTTTCTGTCGGTGACAACAATCAGTCCGCGTTTTCCATAAATCTTAATTCTTAATTCTTATCACAAAAACTTAGTGACATTCCAATGTGAATTCGCTTTTGAACATGGCCGATTTTCGAACTTTGGTGCCATGGTGGAATATTTTCTACAACTATAAACTTCTCAGGCATATTTTTGAGTTTATGAATCTCAAGGAGCAAATCAATATGTTGGCTGTTTGTGAGACTTTCGAATTTGTGATATCGAAAATTATGTGGAAGGAAAAATATCAGGCATTGAATTTGCATAAAACGCCGTATGTGACCATAATTACAAGGGGGTGTAGAACAAAAGAGAGTGAGAATCTATCAAGCGATGATGAAAAGCAATTGAATGCAATCAAAGCATCGAAGATCGCTTTAAAGCAGCCCGAATCCAAGCGTTTTCTAATCGCTAATGCCAGAAATATTCAATATCTGAACGTCTATAGTGAGTATTATGATTTCAATGGCCATTTGGGTGTGACCCTGCACAAGGTTGAAAGGTTTACAAATCTGCTACATCTGAGTTATTACAAAATGGTGGTAACCGAGGAGCAGGTAAGGCTTGTAGCCGAGCACTGTGAGAAATTGCAAAAACTGGAGTTTATTGAGTGCAATTGCGGTGAGTTGGAACCTCTAATGCTGGGCGAAAACATAAAAGTCGGCACCATTGCGAACATGGCCCGATTGGAAGTGTTGAATGTTCAAATGGATCCAACACTGAGCGCCCCTCAAAGTGAAATGGACAGTGAGATACTGTTAGATTTGCTGGGCCTTTTGAAATTGAAGCGTTTAACTTTGACAAATGTGACCATCGTCAATAGCTGGCTGGAAGTGTCGTCGGACATTAGACCGCTGGGTCCAACGTATTTGGAAGTGCTTGATATTGGCTGTATTTCGTCCGAATTCTGGCCAAAATATAAACAGTACTTGAAACAGTTTCCTCACCTGCGAGATTTGTCCATAAAAGTGGCAAACTGTAACACTGCCTTCAATGCTCAGGTCGTAGAGACTTTGGTTACCAACTGCCCACATTTGGAGAAGCTCTTCTTGGAGAATTGCGATTTGCATGTTGACAACTTTTGCGATCTTACCAATCTGCGACAGTTGTCTCTCTCTTCCTGCGGTGGCTTGACATTTGCCAATCTGCAGCAGTTGATGGGGGGCCTGAAATTGGAACAATTTATTCTAATTAATACGCGCGTTCTGGGCGCCATCAATCACATCTATGTCTCGCCTTCATTGCAATCGATAAAGATCGACACAATTTTATTCACCGTCATATCGGAAGCATTCGAAAAATCCTTAAATACCTTTGAAAATTTGCATACTTTGCACTGGCTGAATGGGGATATCAACGACAACTGGATCATCGCTAAGTGTCCCAACTTGAAAATCCTCCACATTCCGAATCCATATTTATTGCGTCGTGTGGTTTTCACCATGAAATCACTGCAAGAATTCACTTTCACTTCATGCAAAGGTCTGTCGTGGCGTTTTATATGGATTCTAGTGAAGAATTTGAAATTGAAGCGCCTCAATCTGTACACAAAAGACATCATAAATGACCGCAAAGAAATTCCAGAGAGCGCGAGTAACACGACAACCACATTGGAGTTGATAACGATACCGTTTGCTATATTTAGTATGGCTTTTGACTTTTGGCTGAATTTACTGCACTCGAACAAACAGTTGAAAATTGTGCTCTATGGCAGTCATGCGAACCTGATGAACAAACATTTCATTCACAGTCTGGTCGGACATCGTTTTATGCCGGAACATTTGAAACACGTTAAAATCTGCGGATTCACTGTGGGTAGGTAATAAAGCTCAATATAAATCAGATTTTCATAAACTCGAGTGTTTGTGGTCGCTTTTGCTTCAATCAACTTGACTTTTTATGCTGTTGTCCTGCGTGTTTGTTTCTGGTCTTTCTACGTTGAAGAAAGTGTAGAGAAAAATTTCCATATAAGTAGTTTCGTTAATTGTATACAGGAAATTACAATCGAATACTTCTGAAGAAAGTAGAAGGAAACGGAAAAAATGCGAAAAAACCCTCCGATAAATGATTTCAAATGACTTCGTTATAAATTAGACATCAAATTCGCCAAAACAAAAAAATCGCTGAAACTTAAATGTGTTTATAATTTGAAAACGATGTCAAAATAATAAACTTTTGTGCCTCTAAATGAGGTAAATTCAATGTTTCATCAAATAATAATAAGATAATAATAAAAAAACTGGAATCAAAAATGTCTTAAATAGGAAAAATCGGTGATTCATTTTCAAAAAAGCGTCGCAATTTGATGTTACCGTTTTTTTGCGATATTTTTTTTTAGAAATTTGTTGATGCCAGATTGCTCTTTGGTATAAACCTAAAAAATTATGATATTTCGCTATTTATTCACATATTTGCCTCTAAGGGATTATTTTAATGTTATTTTAATGACCGTCTCTGGATTGGTTGCTGCAGTGGATCCTTTTGAGGTAGTTTTCGATCACTTTTTTGCACATTTCGGGCGGTATTTTGGCGACAATTTGACGAATGTTGGTTTTCGAATGCTCCAACCTTTTTCGATTGTCCGCGCAAACACGGCCTTTGACGTAGCCGCACAAAAAAAAAAAATCTAACGGCGTTACATCGCATGATCTTGGTAGCTAATTGACATCACCAAAACGTGAAATTACGCTTTCTGAAAATTTCTCATGCAATAAAGCCAAAACCGGTCTTGTTGTGAGGCTCGTAGCACCGTCTTGTTGAAATCACATATCGTCCAGTTCATAATCTTCAATTGCAGTTTAAAAAAAAAGTCGGTTATTATACGGCCATATTGTTCTGAATTGAAATTCGGATTATCCGCGACATCTACACTAACAGAAGCGATATTATCGGCAGTGCATACATTGCGATGATGCACAGGCCTGACTACATCTGTAACGCTTTTAATCTCTCCAAATTGCTTTATAATCTTGTTAATTCATTGCTTAGTAGGTCGATTATGACGACCATAATCAACCACGTTTGAATAATCACATTTCGTAGTAAGTTTTAACTTAATATATATTTGCGCGTTCCTCGGTTCTTAAACGAAACATATTCGTAAATGGCAAACTTTTTACTAAATAAATAACACTTCAACAGACAGGTATTTAACGGTATTGGTAGCCTTGTCAGATCGGCGACTTTGAAACCACTAAATGGATAACCCTGTATTGTAAATACACAAATGGGGTGGGTACTGCTTTATCTCTTAGGTGTATGAAAAACAAATTCTCTTACATACGAGTATATGATTGGGATATTGAGGATGTTCAGGAGACACTTGAAAATGTGAAATCTGAAACGAAAACTATTTGTTGAATTTGACGTTACACCAACGACAAGAATGGAAAATTGATTTTCTTATCAAATTCCTTTTCATCCCATGGCAAATTGAAACAATTGCTAGAGCTTTCAAAGTTGGGTTACAATTTTTTCTATCGTACACCAATTTGGAATTTAATGTACAGAACGGCATAACGGATAATTTTGTTAATTTGAGAAAAAGTTGAAAATGTTTTTGTGAAATAATTTAACTGTTAGGTGCGCAACTAAGTTCCCGCTGTTTGCCAATAGATGGCGTCACCTGTATGTGTTAGTGGATTCTGTTAGAACCTAAACATCATGAGCCAAGCTTAGGCATATCATGAACATACTGCCTCTACACAATAGTGGTTTTCTTTTGACGTCATATTCTTTTGGCTATGTGTGAATATAAATGATTTTGTGCCAAATAATTGTCATATGCGGAAAGTGTTGATTTTCTCCTTTCAATCGAAGAAAACAGCGGCTGAACCTTATCGAGAGCTTCAAAACGTTTACGGGGAAGCTGCTTTAAGTGAAACAACGTGCCGCGACCGTTCGCGTGAAGGAAGACGGAAAGCCTTCGAAGACACTGAATTGACGACATTGCTTGATGGGAATCCATGACAAACGCAGGTAAAGTTACCCGCCAAGCCATTTCCAAATGATTGCATGTGTTAGGAATGTTTCAAAAGCTAGGAACTTGGATTCCTTATGAGTTGAAGCCAAGGGATGTTGAGCGTCGCTTTTTCGGCTGTGAGCAATTGCTTTAGCGCCTAAAAAGGAAGGGGTTTCTTCATTGCATTGTAACGGGTGATGAAAAATGGATTCATTACAGTAATCCAAAGATAAGAAAGCCAAGTGGGCAGCCCGGTCATATTTCTGCGTCGTCGTCTTGGCCGAATATTCACGCTGCGAAGGTTATGCCCCGTATTTGGTGAGACCAGGCCGGTGTTATATATTACGAGCTGCTGAAACACAGCGGAGCTATCACTGGGGATCGATATTGGCTTCAATTAATGTGATTGAGCCGACCTCTGCGTGAGAAACACGAAGAGGCACGAAAAAGTGATTCTTCAGCATGGCAACGCTCGGCCTCACGTGGTCAAACCTGTTAAAGGCTACCTGAAAACGCTGAAATGGGAAGTTTTACTTCATCCGCCATACTCTCCAGATATTGCGCTGTCCGATTATCATTTGTTCCGTTCTATGGCACACGGTCTGGCTGACCAGTAGTTCCACTCATATGACGACATTAAGGAATGGCTAAATTCCTGGATAGCCTCAAAAGATGAACAGTTTTTCTGTGACGGAATTCGATCTTTGCCAGAAAGATGGAAAAAAGAAGTGGCTGGCGATGGGGGCAATACTTTCAATGAATCATTTGCAAACGTATTTTCATAATAAAGTTGCAGTTTTACACTTAATATCCTTTTTTAAATTAAAATTTATTATATTAATATTTTTAATACATTGTTTTTATTTTCATTCCAGCTATTGACGATTTGCTAAATAGATTTATGGTCGTTGTACAACAGCTGAATACATGCACCAGTCATTACAGATGTCAAAATGTTAATTTCACCATAGAAATATGAAGACTAATTGTAAAATTTAATCGACTAACTATACATTGTGAACAGAATAGTGTACAACTATCTTTTTTTTAAATGGTTTTGTAATAAATATTTAACTAGAAATGAGATCGTCTATAGTAAACTATAAAAAATTAAGAAATATGCCATAAAATGTTATGAAATTGATCATTATCTAACATAATCTAAATTTAATTATGATGGATGTATTACGTAGATTACATATAAAGGACATCTTTGCACCAGTATTAAAATATATATGCATGCTGACGAGACATAACTTCCGTTCAAATGTGAGATGAAATTAACCGAAGAGTGAATACTGTTTTAAACTACCATCTCCAGTCCATGAATAGTTGTGACAATACAACGTTCAAGATTTCTTTTACATTTGATATTGCAAGAGCTACAAAATATACGATATTTCGTATACCTGAAATTTGGCTATATAACTTTGAATGCCTATAGAAGAGTCGTCAATTAACGTATAAAGTATTCATTGTAAAACATAGTAAATGCTTCAAAACCTCCATTTAAGCTCCTAACGCTTTAAAAAGGAAAGGGTGGAGGGCTTTCGTTATACTTTTTGATTTATGCTTATAATAAAGGTTGTCCCAACAAGAACGCAAGATTTAAATTTTAAATAAAACACAGATATTAAAAAAAAACAACTAATGAAATTTTATTATATCGTAAAGTAGACAGAATGAGGTTATGTATGGAATAACACATCGGACAGATGGCCGCCGCGGCTTTGCTGGCACACACGCGATTCTTTAATGAAATTTTCAATGACCGTTTTGCATAAATGCTGCGGTATTTCATTAATGCAGCATCCAATTTCCTCTCTTAAGACTTGAGCCGTCGTCGGCTTATTCGCGTCAACCATCGACTTCAAAAAACCCCAAAGAAAAAAATCTAATGGTGTTAAACCGCACGATCTAGGCGGCCAATTCTGGTCTCCAAAACACGAAATAACACGACCGGGATATGACTGATGCAGCAATTGAATTGTTTCCCTGGCTGTATGACATGTGGCGTCGCCGTCTTGTTGAAACCACATGCCCTCCACATTCATTTCTTCAATTCTAGGCACGAAAAAACTGGTTATCATTTCACCATACCGAACACCATTGACTGTGTTTTTAAATCTTGCATTCTTGTTGGGACACCCTTTAGTTAGTTATTTGTTGTGTTCTATAATGTTCGTAATATTTTCTGAAGCAGTATGCGAGTAATTTAAATAAAACATTTTTTTCAAACCTCCGCTTTCTTGCCACTCAGCCAATGCAAAAAGAAAAAAACCCCGAATAAACCATTGCTTTGTGATTTTTCTATGGAAAATCAAAGGAAAATACAGGTATTTCTTGGGAAAATTAGCTTTATTATGAGAAAAATAATAAAAATAATCAAAGAATAAGGTGAATTTGGAAATTTCGTGGGCTACGTACATTTGACTTTCGATTATTATTTTTTTTATGTTGGCACACTTGAAGATATGTTGGCAGTTAGTTTGTTTGTTAAAGTTTGTAAATAAGACAAGTGTTTTGCGTGATCGGCGATTTTCTGGTGTCGAAAAAAATGGATCAAAGAAGTTTGAATTAAATTTTGTGTAAAAAATGGAATTTAGTGTTCAAAAAACACTTAAAATGTTGACAGTGGCATACGGTGAGAGTACTCTGAGTCAAAAAATTGTTTACTGGTGGTACAAGCTTTCCACAGAAGGTCGAGAAGATGGGAATGACGACGCTCGCCCTGGACGCCCCAGCACATCAACAACCGATGAAAATATTGAGAAAGTGAAGAAAATTGTTATAGAGAATCGTTGAATCCCAATTAGAGAAGTTGCTAAGGATGTCAGCATATCGGGTGGCTCATGCTATGCAATCTATTTGGAAATTTTTGGCATGAAGCGTGTGGCAGCAAAGTTCGTTCCAAAATTGCTGAATTTTGACCAAAAACAACGCCGCATTATCATCGCTCAGGAATTGTTGAATGACGTCAACGATGATCCAGATTTGCTTAAAAGGGTCGTAATTGGTAACGAATCATCGGTATATGGTTATGACATCGAAAATAAAGCCCATTTGTCCCAATAGAAGAGTTCAAGAGAGCTAAGACCAAAAAAAAGCACGGCAAGTTCTATCAAAAGCCAAGGATTTGCTCACTATTTTCTTCGATTACCATGGCGTAGTGCATTACGATTTCTTACCACAAGGTCGTACGGCAAATAAGGAGTATTACCTTGAAGTTATGCGCCGTTACCTCGAAGCAATACGAAAAAAACTCCCAGAATTGTGGAAAAAGTTCATGGCTTTTGCACCGGCTTATTCATCTTTGCTTGTGGGAGATTATTTGGCCAAAAACAACACCATTATCATGTTTCAGCCACCGTATTCACCAGATTTGGCCCCTGCGACTTTTTCCTGTCCCCAAGATTGAAGGGATCCATTAAAAGACGGCGTTTTGCCACAATAGAGGAGATGAAAACCGAATCGCTGAGAGCACTCAAGGACATACAAAAAAAAAAGTGCATGTCAGAACTGCTTCGAGGATTGGAAAAAACGCTGGCATATGTGTATTACATCTGAGAGGGACTACTTTGAAGGAGACAAAATAGAAATTGATGAATAAATAAATATTATTGCATTTTTATTGGCCAAAAGAGGCCGCTTCTGGCCGATTACTTTCTTCACATGATCCAATTGTTAATAGTACAGCTCCAAACTGTGGTTATCATTTCACGATACCGAACACCGTTGACTGTTTGCGCTTGACATGCCTCATTTTCATAAAAAAAAGCCCAATGATTCCTCCAACCCAAAATCCACACCACACAGTGGCACGTTGAGGATGCATTTGCTTCTCGTGAATCACTCGAGGATTTTCCTCACCCCAAATACGATAATTCTGCCTATTGACGAAACCATCAAGATGGAAATGGGCCTCGCATTTTCATGTTGTCTCTCCACTCCCTTCGCTGTCCATGGTCAGCTGGCTTCAGGTTCTGAGTCAAATGAACTTTATATGCATGAAGATGCAAATCTTTCGTCAAAATTCGCTGTATAGTGGGTTTGGAGACACCAATTTGCTGAGATCGGTGTCCAATTGAGGTGGATGGAGTTTGAGCGACATCATCACGTACAGCTGTGATATTTTCGGTCGATCGACCTGGTCGAAGGCGCGCTGTTGTCTCTACATCACTAACAGACCCAGTTTTGACAAATTTATCCATTAATCTCTTTACAGTTGACTCTTTTGAAGCATTATTGTGACCCCAAATTGATCGCAATTTGCGAACTGTAGTCGCAAAGCTTTCACCATTTTGGTAAAACAATTTCACAATGAGAATGCGTTGCTCATTTGTGTAGCGCTGCATTTTTACTAACCTCGTACACTTCTACTAAGAAACAATAACAATTGTTCAAATGTCAAACAATGACACTTTGAATGGCGCCAAATTTAAATCTTGAGTTCTTGTTTGGACACCCTTTAGATGATTCCCTGAGAATCTCACCAAACACACTGCAAAATCTTCCTGACAATCAATCCAGATTTTGCCGTCATTTGTGCTGGCACACTGTGATTTGCTTGATGTTGTCAAAAATGGGTCGATTTTATTGTGATTCAATAACGATTCGCAGATGGAAATTCGGCTTATGAGGTTTTTTTTGGGTTAACTTGAATGACAGCCATACTTATGTTGAGATTTTATTTGTATCCAGCTTTATTGAAGGGATTCCGAGCGGTTTTTTTGTGCAATGTTTAGCTTGTGGGAAATTAAAGCAGTGCTTACGTGACGATGGGGCTTTATGAGTTGCATTATTATATCAACATTTTTAACAATTGACCTTCCAAAACATCATTACAGTAAAATTACCGGAACGGAATCGAGACGGAATGAAATTTGCGCTTGATTGGTTGTTACATTATTAAAACCATAAACACTATTCTCCTTTTCAGACGTCTGGATTGCGTTTGTGCCTTTTTTTAAGAAAAACTGTAAAATATAGCGAATTTTCTCTTTGCTGGTGTCCCTCATTGATGGGCGCTCAAACAATGCTGAAGTTAAGCAGCCACACAACGGTCTGAGAATCTTTTTTTTTTTATCTCTAACGCTAATGCAACACGAGGTACATCTATTCTATTCTGTTCTATTCTATTGAATAAATACTGGATTTCTTTTTACTATACTTTACATTATCTAATTTCAGGCAAAATTTTATATCAGTTTAAATCCTTTTCGTCCTCTTTGTGATGCATTGTAAGGATATTGTGTGGGTGTTAAATGCGATACATGTTTTATTTATATAATCCGAGATAAACCTCATTTTGTTTTCCAAAAAACAAAAAAAAAAAAAAACAAATGTAGAATATCGTATCGTCCTTATGAATGGATGAACTAGCCGTAAAACACTTTGTTGGAAAGATTTTAAGATAAGCAAGGCATTAGAAAGGATTTCATCTAACAATTTGGCTCACGTGAACGCACATTTTCATGTGTTTTAACAAAGCTGTTCATTCAATAATCAAAAACAGTTTTTCTTGCTGTCCTTTACTGTTCAAATAGTCTGAATGCTGTTATATAATAATAAGTATCATACATTAGTAAGGGAATTCAATCGCAAGTAAGGGAATTTTTATTGAAATGTGCTGGAAATGTGCTTCTATAATCCCGATTTTTAAACATGGAAAGTACAGTGACGTTACTTGGTATAGACCGATATCCAAATTGGAAAGCATCTTTAAAGTTTAGCTTTACTATC
>JAHXMU010000190.1:0-14734 GCA_019455685.1 Philornis downsi | reverse complement strand
AAAAAATCGCTAAACTACAAATGTGTCCGATTTTCAGAATTTGAAGGGTTTTGGGAAAACGAATGAAAAACCTGGAAAATAAGTTAATTCTATTACCAACCGTTTTCAAAATCCAGAGGCGATCATTTCAATTACATTGTATTTTGTACATAATGTCAAGATTCAAGCATTATAATAAAATAAAAGTTTCATCGAAATCATAGCTTCATGTGTGTTTTATTTAACTTTACTTTTGAAATCGAAAAATTGATAATCCGGTAGTTTTTAGGAAGAAACTTATATTTCGATTAGTTAAATATTTGCCCATATGCCTATTCGATTTTCGAAGACAGTTTAGATCTTAGATCCAGTTTTATCCATTTCCATGTGTCTATATTGGCAAATTGATTTATTTATATTTCTTTATTAAATTTGGTTAAACAGCTTTTTAAATTGTTTAGTTCGGCGATGAAATTATCAAAATAAAAGAAAAAAAAAAGAAAAAAAAAAAAATACTTTAACCATTTCTGGTCCACCCTTTTCTATATATGTTTGAAAATGTAAATTACTAGACTTTTATCCATATGTGTGTAGCAAATTCAATATTTTATATTACATTGCCGACTTATTTGTAAACAAATTCTAAATTGCCCCAACCATAACTGTTTAGGAATTAGCTATTTAAAACCCGAATGATAACAAATTCTTTATATTCTGAGGGTAGAAAAGAAAATCTGATTTTGCATTTTGTGTATGAGTTTCGGCATCTTTCCAGTTCTTTAATAGTGCTCTATTCATGAGTAAGAACGTCAGCTAAAGTTAAATCTTCTTTATCGAAAATTGTATTCACTCTCCACCAGGGGTATAAACATTATTAAGCCCACTTTTGATGGATTTAAAGCTAACATCTTATATTGTAATATTTGACAAAAATTTGACAATCAATCCTCCATTCCGATAATTGCGTACTCTGATAACACCACCAAGTCTACCCTTCTTTTCGATTTTGGTCTAAATATTACAAAGTTGTTTTTCTTTTCTGCTGATGTTTGATATTTTTGAAAATAAATTCATTACACTCTAAATAAAAACTAAAGTTATATTTATGATTCTCATTGCATTCCTAATGTGATGTTACAATGGCTTAATACGGTGATCGAGTATCATTTTCATCAATCCATCGCCATAAAAAGCCAGCATATCACCACATCATTACTTTACGTTGCACAAAATATTAGATCAAATACTTGGTCAACTTACCTATTGCCCGCCTCTGTGATGCCGAACTACTTTGATTGCTACGTACTGTGATTTTACTACCATTTACGCCGCCTCTGAAGCGAGCGGGCACAACTTTGGCCGCAGAATCTCTGGCTTCAAATGTCATAACACATGAAGCAACAACGATAAAACCGCCAAAACCCATAACAATGGGACCCACGTAAGAGAAGTTATTGAGATGAAAACCTTTAAGGTCGTTTTTCACACGCACCGTGGCGTTGCCACGTATTTCAGAGCCTGTCGAGCCTGATCTGCATAATAGCCTAGGAAAATATTAAAAGTGAAGAGAGTATTTAAACGCAGGTTAAAGGAATTTTTATACAAAATTTAAATAAATGATAAAGGTCTTATTCACAATAGTTTAAAATAAGTATATTGCAGGTTTAATAAGTCTGTTACGACAAAGTAGTTGCCGTTATATATATTTCATTTTTATTCTTACATCATGTTTTTATCGTTATATTTTATTTACTATATTTTTCCATCAATCTTATTATTATGAATTATTTATGTTTCGGTTCTTTATAATGATATATTTGATATTTGATGATGTAATATTGTAATGGTATGACATTAGTATGTTATACCATATTAATTTGTCATTGCATCACTGGATACAGTCTAGTATCATTGAAGTAAGTTGTACGCAAAATGTCAATTCTTTTGGCAACACTGAACATAGGCTGTAAGCAAAATGCCTATTCCGTTGACAACATTGGATATAAGTTGCATGCAAAAGAATTGGCAGCACTTTTTGGTTTGCGTACAACTTGGGATACCATAGTTATTTTTGAATCTTTAAACATTGATGGCGACGGATGCCTAAATAAATAGTTCTTACACTTTGGAAATACATGCTCGTATATAATCTGTTATATTAATCGGTTATATTAATTTTTGTTATATTAATAAACGGAATTAAATTAAAAAAAAGACAAAATTTTAATACAAAGTCCAGTGACAGTGGACATTTTAATTTGAACATTCACAAAAACCTGTGAATTATACAATGTCTGTATCAAAAATTATGTTCATAAACCACAAAAATACTTCCATTAAAAGTTTTATTACATTATATTTTCTATTAAACGGTTTATCCTTCTAAAGGGTGGCGCATAAGTAACGTTAACGGCGACTATATTGAATGTATCTTCGTGCATCATTTGGTTTTAACTCGAGCAATGGCCACTTCATGTCGAACTGCACGAGGTCTTCCAGCACGCAGAAAATCACAGATATGTAGCTTCTTGCTGCCCAAAACGCTGAACCAATCGGTAAATTGTTGGAGCGCTAGAAGCTTTTCGAACATGAAAGAAATTTCGATATGATCTTTGTGTCTGAATAATCGAATGCTGACTTTCAAAGTAAAATTGAACAACTTTGGTTCTTTGTTCTGAGCTGAGCCTTTCCATCATAAATTTCCAAAGTATTATTTAGTTAATTCTATAAAGAGGCGAAAAAAAGACTTAAACAAAAAATGTATTTACTAATTGAATCTTAACGTTCCTTATGCGCCACCCTATATAAAGCTATTCTAGCCGAACGTTTACAAAAATTTTTGAACTTTGTTTTGATTTTTTTCCTTTTTACTTCCATTGATATCACTGGAACATTATCCTTATTTTAACAATCCATGCATCGCATTTGGTAGCTTTAATTAAGCATAACTAACAAAAAAATCATCAAAACAATTGCTTATTCATACAGTGATTAGTAAAATATAAAAACAATAAAGCAACTTCTTATTATTCAGTTTTTTTTTTTTAACTGGTTGCCGGAGAACATAACAGAATTTATTTAAAAATCGTGGTGTTTTTTCCTATTTATTTTGAAAACTTATTATCAAATGTTCCAATTATTAAATACTTCATTGAATTCTTCTTCTTCTTAGGTGATGACTGGAATAGACATACTTTTCTATTATACGCCGCCCGTAGAAAGTAATTCCAAACGCTTCGATCTTCTGCCCTTTCCCTTCAATTCGTCACATCAAGTTTCGATGGTACTTCAAAAGCCTGGTCCTTCCAACGGAGTTTTGGTCGCTCTCTTCTGCGCCATCCATTGAGTTCGTTGTAAAAAACTTTCCATGCCGGAGCGTTTGGGTCCATTCGCGCAACATGACCCAACCAACGCAATCGCTGTATATTAATGCGTTTAACCACGTCGATGTCGGCATACAGCTCATACAGCTCATTGTTCATGCGACGCCGATACTCTCCGTTACCGATGATGGGTCCATATATTTTCCGGAATATTTGACTCTCGAAAACTGTCAATATTGATTCATCCGCTTGCGTCATAACCCAGGATTCCGCTTCATATAACAAGATAGGTAGAACCAACGTCTGGTATAGACGGATTTTTGTTTGTCGAGAGAGGGCTTTATCATTGTATCGGTTGTTTAGCCCATAGTAACATCTGTAAGCAAGCAATACTCTCTTATTTGTCTCCATGCGAATGATGTCCTTTTGTTTACAGCGGGACCGAGGTAGATGAATTCTTCCACCACTTCAAAATTATAGTTGCCAAAGGTCACACAGCGTCCCAAATGAGTGGAGTCTTTGTTTGTTGAAACCACTAGACCCATTTTCGCTGCTTCCTTCTCGATGTTTGAGGAGGCTGCAGTAACATCTCGCAGTTTTCGGTCAGCAATGTCTATGTCATCTGCATATGCGAGTAACATATAGCTTTTATTAAAGATGGTACTATGTATAAGCAGGGTATAGATGGATATCGGTAAAAAATGTGTATAGAGCTAAAAGGATATTATGTTGAAAAATAAAGAAATTTTTCCCCAACCTTTTTGTGCTTCTTTGCTAGGTGGACCAGTTTTGAGACCGCTCTCGCAACTCGGTATCATGAGGCTTGTGGTTGTTCCGAGATAACGTTCTGTTTAAAGACTCTTGCCAATTATAAATCCACTTCTGTTTAAAGACTCTTGCCAATTATAAATCCACTTCTGTTATAAGACTTTTGCCAATTATAAATCCACTTCTAAATTATACCCTTTTCATGGCAGTTATAGTAGAAGTCAATGATTTGTCAATCCTCATCCAGACCATGGCGAGCGGTAATGATATATTTGATATATCTGTTTTCATATTTGCCTGCGATATCCGCATATTCTCCGTAATGGGCCGGAAATTCTTAGTGCGTTTTGCTTAAAACATAATGGTTGCGCCAGTCGCCAAAATTTGGATCCATTTCTTTCCTTTCTCTGGTACTTCCTTAATAATGTCTTTTAAGATGAATGGCTTGTTTGATTACCGTACCTGTAGCAGTAGGAGATAAAAATAGAATCAACTGCAGCTTTCCTCATAATCATCTCCAGCAGTATGTTGAAGAGGTCGCACGATAGACTGTCGGCCTGCCTAAGTCCTTGTTTGGTGCAAAAAGGCTCACTTAAATCTTTGCCTATCTTTACTGAAGACTTCGTGCCAGTCAGCGTCATCCTACGAACACGTATGTACTTTTCAAGTTATATTTAATACATATGTTATGGAGGAGTCTTTGCCTAACAGGTGGTGTTCGTATACTGCTAGATCTTTGTCTTAATACTTAATATTATTATTTTGGAGTCTTTCGATGTATTAATTAAAAATTGCACTTAAATATCTGCATTGCCAAATACTTGTCAATGTCTGTTATGCTATTATAGAATATTTTTATATTTTTTGCAAGAATACTTGACGTTTGATCGACAATATTGATTGCTTTTCACTTACCTAATGTCGCCATACCGGCTCCCAGCAGCAATAGTGTCATACCTAAAATCAAAGCGCGACATGCATGCCACAGACATTTCGATGACATCTTTCCACGTACCACCTGAACATTCCATGTTGCACCTGAGGCTGGATGGGCACGACGCAGATTGCCCAATGAGTGTTTGCGCCGCTTGGTGGTCCCACCACCTGAACGCCGTGAGGGCATTACATCCGTTTCTCTTCCTTTTGGCCTTTGTTATGCGTGCAAGTTGAAAAGTGATCTATCGTATGTGTGAGTGTTATCCTGTTTGGTTATGTGATGGTTCTATGATGACAGAGGAAAAAATGGAAATTCTATATTTACATTTATGTTCGAATACTAAGGATTTTGGAAATCTGGTGGGTGGTGAGTGTGGCATATTTGTGTGAAATATACTCGTACAAAGTGTAGTAAACTGATATTTTAATCGGTAAACCGATTCGCTTGCAACGCAAGTGTTATCATTCAATGGCGCAATGTGGTGTAGAATTGTTGTTGGTGAATTTGGTAAAGCAAACCAAGTGGAGTGAAAAGGAGAAGAAGACATATTTTGTGGTTTCAATAATTATTTTAAATTTTGTCCTAAATAAAGGGTGTCCCAACAAGAACGCAAGATTTAGATTTGGCACCATTCGAAGTGTCATTGTTTGACATTTGAACAATTGGTATTGTTTGCTGGTAGAAGGTACGAGGTTAGTAAAAATAGAGCGCTACACGAATGAACAACGCATTCTCATTGTGAAATTGTTTTGCCAAAATGATGAAAGTTTTGCGGCTACAGTTCGCAAATTTCGATCAATTTGGAGTCACAATAATGCTCCAAAAGAGTCAACTGTAAAGAGATTAATGGATAAATTTGCCAAAACTGGGTCAGTTAGTGATGTAAAGACAACAACGCGCCTTCGATCGACCGAAAATGTCGCAGCTGTACGTGATGATGTCGCTCAAACTTCATCCACCTCAGTTCGACATCGAGCTCAGCAAATTGGTGTCTCCAAATCCACTATGCAGCGAATTTTAACGAAAGATTTGCATCTTCATGTATACAAAGTTCAATTGACTCAGGAACTGAAACCAGCTGACCATGGACAGCGAAGGGAGTTCGTTAATTGGTTATTGGAGAGACAACATGAAACTGCTGATTTTGCTGATAAAATCATCTTCAGTGACAAGGCCCATTTCCATCCTGATGGCTTTGTCAATAGGCAGAATTGTCGCATTTGGGGTGAGGAAAATCCTCGAGTGATTCACGAGAAGCAAATGCATCCTCAACGTGTCACTGTGTGGTGTGGATTTTGGGCTGCAGGAATCATTGGACCTTTTTTTTATGAAAATGAGGCATGTCAAGCGCAAACAGTCAATGGTGTTCGGTATCGTGAAATGATAACCAGTTTTTTCGTGCCTAGAATTGAAGAAATGAATGTGGAGGGCATGTGGTTTAACAAGATGACGCCACACGTCATACAGCCAGAGAAACAATTCAATTGCTGCACCAGTCATTTAAATCTTGCGTTCTTGTATGGACACCCTTTATATCTGTACGACTTAAATGGAGTTAGGCCAAAGGCGGTTTTATTCGTGGCAATACGAGAACGGTTCCTAAACTAGCTGGCATGATGTATATAGATGGTGCCAGTAGTTTGAAAAAAAATATTTTGGTGAAATGTGACAATCTTATAAAACATATATTTCACATTTGAAGGCGCCACGTTGTTTACTATTTCTATTTGAGTCATCAAAATACTTTTCTTCTTCTTCGGTGGTGACTGGAATAGACATACTTATCTATTATACTCCGCTCCAAACGCTTCGATCTTCTGCGTCTCTCTTCCAATTTGTCACACCAAGTTTCGATAGTATCTCAAAAGCCTGGTCCTTCTAACGGAGTTTTTATCGCTCTCTTCTGTGCCGTCCATCGAGTTCGTTGTCGAAACGTTGTTTAGTATTTTTATTTGAGCCATCAAGAATAAACGATCTCAGTGAAATTGTAAACATGGAAAAAAATTGGTCACCATTATGTAATTCAATATTTCCATTTGAAACGTCTCATTCCAACTAATTACAAGGAAAAACTATTTAAGTGAAGCTAGGACAAAGGCGATTTGTTTCGTAATTATACAAGAGCGCTCAGAAAATTTGTAAACGTAAAAAAAATGATCATTATTTCCATTTGAAGGAAAGTCTCAGTTGAACTAATTTAGAGAGAGCTTCCCCAAATCTGCCTTTTGGGGGCCTTCTAGGACCTTTAGTTTATGAAAAAATTTGTTGCCATGAAATTAAGTATTTCATGAATCTTGTCGTTTCATCGGAAATAATTTTATAATGTTAATCTGATCTGTGATACGAAGTTAATTTAAATTAGGAAAAATTATATCGTTGTATCATTAAGATCACTTTTGCTCGTGGGGAATAATTATGCAACCAAATAAATAAAATTACGTTTCTTCAACGTATTCTTAAATTTGTATCAAGTTTTACAACGATATCTGACCAGCCAACGTCCTTATTACGACATATTTTGTATCAAATTGTACCAATTTGTACCAAAATTAAAGCCGACCTAAATTTTACTCTGTGCGAGTCTACTCCATCGTTTACGGCAGTAAAATATAGTCAAATATTGGATATCAGAGTTTAAACGAGGCCGTACGAGCTGTCAAGAAGAACATCGTCGTGATCGACCAATTGAGATGTCCACGTCAGACGCGGTTAAAAAAAAATCCACAAAATTGTATTGGATAAACGCCGATGATTGGCTGAAGGTGTGTGATCTAGTTGAAGTGACAGGCATTTCAGAAGGTGCTACATATCATATATTGGCCGAAGATTTGAAGATGAGAAAGCTGTGCTTAAGATGGGTGCCGCGCTTGCTTTTAATAGAGCAAAACGACGAATTTGTGCGTCGACTTACAATCAAGGACGAGATAGGTCCACCACTTCACACTTGAGATAAAGAAACAGTCAAAGCAGTGGATTGGAATGGGATAATCATGTCCAAAGAAGGCGAGTATAACAGTTCAATCTACAGGCGAGGTCATGGTGTCTGATTTTTTAAGAAAATAAAACACATTAACGGTGAATATTATGCTAATTTATTGCATCCTTTAGGTGATGAAATTGTGGCAAAATGGCCGCATATGGCGAAAAAGAAAGTGTTGTTTCATCAAGACAATGCAGTTCCAGTTCACTTATCCGCTATTACGATGGCCAAAATGAATGAATAAAAGTTCGAATTGCTTCGTCACGCAACTTATTCACTAGATTTAGCTACCTCGGACTATTTTATCTCCCCACGTTTGAAAAAATGGTTCGGTGGTAAAAAATTTGTCAACAGTGGAAAGGTAGAGTCTGCAGTTGATGGCTATTTCAAGGAGTTTGACAGTTTCTACTATAAACAGGGTATAGAAGCTAATGAATATTGCTAGAAAAAGTGTCTTGAGCTAAAAAGAGATTATGCTGAAAAATAAAGAACATTTTTCTTAACTCTTTTGTGTCTTCTTTGTTAGGTCTACTAGTTTCTGCGACCGCTTTCCGAGTTGTTCCTTTTTTGACACACATTTACGTCTAATTCAAAGTTCCGTATAGTCTACCAGTTGTAGCCATTTACATAAATATTTATGTAAGCTAGAAATTGTTTTTATGCCATCATAGTTTATGTCCTTAAGATGGGTCTTGCCGTTTAAGCGCCATTTCTTGCTTAGCTAAGCCGTTTTTCTTTGTAAGCCCGGATCTGTTTAGGAAACTTTATTTTAACACTTTTTAAGCACTTTTGTGAGAAATTTTCTGTTGCTTATCTTATGACCAAACATAATCATTTTATGCTTTAAACTTTATACGCTTTTATGATCGATTTATTCTTTAAACCGCATATTATCAATAACCTCAGTTTTCTGTGCTTTATAGTCACATCCTGGTTTAAGAGGCTCCTCACTTATCAAGTCATATATAGTTCTTCTTTTTAAATTCATAAATCTTTGTTTTGTAACATTCTTGCATTTGAAATTTAGGGTCTAATATTGGGTATCTTAGAGTGTATTTCAAATATACACCCATATTGGTGATATGGTGGCATTTAATGTATTGAATTAAGTAACAATAAAATTGAATTGAATTAAACAAAACATAAAAATAAATTCTCTTGCATTTCGTGAATGAGATATGTAAGAGTTTCTCACATTTAATGAGTTCAAATGCATTACATTTTTAGTCTCACTCAATCAGACCTACAGTTTAATGACGATTCCAAACGTCACAGTTTATGAAAAACTCACCAGACTTGTTGACTACTTGATTGATGGAATTGCTCGTCAGATACATCGTGATGACCTTTGTTTAAATAATGACAATTGACTGTATGCAGGATTGAATCCTGGGTCATGCGAGCGATAGTGGCCATCGCAACCATCAGCATTAAATTAAACACTACTTTCAGAAATTTCACACTGATACGCAAAATATGATGTAAAAAAATGGCAAAAGGTGCCTGATTACTGAACATTTGAATGCTCAACATCTAATTAACCGGACGATGACATTAAAAGTTTGCACATGGTAAGAAACATGAAAACTTTTTAAACCTAAATGTTTGTTTCTATAGTATTAACATTTAAAGAAATATCAGCCAATGAAAATGGTTTGATATGAAACACATTCCATGCCATTCAGTTTGTCCAGACTAAAATTAATTAAGCTGTGGTTTGGGCAGATCGATTAGCTTTGTTGTTTTCGAAATGATAAATCACTTCAATTGTAATTCAATTTGCATTAAGTGAAATTCAAAACCAATACAGGGTGGCACGAAAATCGTGCTACTGTCAACTGTCAATGGGGACCGTTTTCTAAAATTGTTGAAGGAGTTCTTTTTACCCAGAACTGCGTCGAAGATGTATCTGTTTCAACATCATCTGGTGCCAGCAAGATGGAACAACTGCACACATAGCCAGACCAGTTATGGCGGAGCTCCAAAGAAAATTCCCAAACAAATTAATATGCAGAAATTCCACTTTCCGCTCGCCCCCAAGGTTACCTAACCTGACTGCACTAGACTTTTTTAATGGGGTTATGTCAAGCAAGAGGTGCACAAAACGAGACTAAGAAATTTGACTGAATTGAAGCAGTCTAATAAAACAATAATTGAGGGGATCCCGACTTTAACCCTTTAGGTCGCAACGAATAATTTTCTGATCGAATGCAGCATATGCGTGAAAGTGCATTTAGGTCATTTACGTTTTATCATATTCAGAACCATTAAGTTATATACAAAATAAAATTGAATTTTCTAAACAAAAAAAAAAAAAAAAAAAAAAAAAAAAAATGAAATGCATTGACAACAAATTGTTTGAATTTATTATTGTATTGCAACTGGTACGTCACCCTGTGTATTGAAAATTAAAAAAATAAATAAACTGCGCTACATGCAAAAGCCTAAAAACGATGAAATTCTGTTAAATATTTAGAACTACAAACATTAACAAGGATAAAACTTCGCTTTTTCAATCAACAAAAAAAAAAAAAAAAAAAAATTATGTGTAGATGTAATTTTGAATTTTAGTTCATATGTTATAAATTTCGGTTAAAAATTTTTAAAATTTCAGTTGCTGTCTATTGAATTTCCATAGATATAATATACATTTTGTTTGATATCTTTTGGAACTGGGATGTGTTTCGAATTTCAATTGATAACGTTTTGAAATGCATATTGAAGTTTAGAATACCAATTAAATTCAATAAAGCAATTGAGTTAATAAATTTTAGTTAAAGTTGTAGCTTTTCAATTGGAAACGGTGTAGCTACTATTACGTAAATAATGGTAAAGGCTGCTGACAGATACTTTAACTCAAAAAAGCTTTGTTATTTCTATTTAGTATCGAACATGTACGAGTATATCAATGTCAGCGTTATTGCGATTTAATCAAAAGAACCAATCATTCACATAAACAAGTATTGTTAAATTATCCATCATCTCCTTCATTCAATTGGCTTTTTAAGTGGACAAAATTGAAAAATTTTAATTACAAGTGGCGATCAAATATAATATTTGTTTTCTTTGTGATGGCAGTCAGTAATGGAATAAAAGTGGAATTCAACACACATCAGCGATAAATTTCAATGGTCATTTAATGCACAAAGTGCCAATATATTTTATATATTCCCAGTGATATGTAATAAAGAAAAAAGTGGAAAATAACAGCAAACTGTTTCAAAATAATGTGACTTCCTTTATCGGATTCATTGCGGAAAGGAATGATTAATAGTGCCGTATTAGTCAATCAGTAAATAGAATGTTCTTGATTCTTTGAGTATCATGTAGCGGCCTGTAAATACAGTTTCTTACCTTGAACTTACGAAAATCTAACAAAGAAAACATTAACATTTATGTTACGTTAGATGTTTGAAAACTTCGCACTTAAAGAAAGTTCACTAAAACTCAAAAAATGCAAAATTCCTAAACTTTTATTGAAATTGCATGATTATTTCATCTATGTCCGAAACGAGGTCTGCCCCATTCCGGGCCCCCTGACTGACAGCTTACTTAAGAATATTCAAAAACAAACCATTTGAAGAAATTCACGCAATCATCAACCGATTTTCTGCATTAAGTATCATCTGGCAATGCCTTCGGATACCCATCTGGAAGTAGTCAAAAAAAGAAGTCATCTAAAGGCTGTCCCAACAAGAACGCAAGATTTAAATGACTGATGCAGCAATTGAGTTATTTCTCTGGCTGTATAACATGTGGCGCCGTCTTGTTGAAACCACATGCCCTCCACATTCATTTCTTCAATTCTACGACCTGACGACCTTATAAAATATATGTTTCAAGTCTCTCTACGTTGTTTGGTATTTTTATTTAAGCCAACAAAAGTAAACGATCTCATGACAGGTATTTAATAGCTGACAGCCTTGCCAGACCGGTAGTTTTGAAACCATAACCATATCTCTGTACTAGAAGCTAAGATTTGGTAATTTGTTTCTCCAATAACGCTCTTTTTTTAATTTCAAATTTTCTCAGAGATTGTAGAGAATGGTAAATCTTTATATTTTTGAACACAAATCTAGACTATTACAGCCTACCGAATAGAAATTACAGAGTAAGGATTGCATTTTGGAACAACGACGAATTTGTATGGAAGATATCAGAAGTATATTGTGAGACTAATTTTGGCAAATGCTCAGTGTGTACTTGATTTGATTAGATTTAAATTTGATCACGTAAGAGATATGAACGTAAGAATATGTGGTCCAAATAAGTTACTTGTATGGAGGGTGGCTGAAGGAGTGTGTTTATTTCGTCGATATTGTTTCAAATTCTACCGAGTGTTATGAAACCAATGCAATGGACAACAGTTTAAGTTACTTTAATATGTTAATGTGGAGTTATAGGGGTAAAACTAAAATTTGGTAAATTTACTAGGAGTGGGGCGATATTGCCTATTTACAATCCCTGGCTATGATCTGCCTGCACCAACGTATCAGACATTTCATAAGGCGGCTGTTATCGAGTCTACCAGCCAGCTAGCTAGATGGGCGGAAAACGCTCAATGAAATTAAAAAGTCCCAAAATATATTTGGTCAAAGAATATTTCGATGCTTTCTGCTGTATCAAATGACAAATGTGTACCTTCAATACTTTGGGTAAAGTTATGAAAATATTTGGAAATAGAACATTTCAATGCCACTAACATAACAATGAACAATTTTGAACTATAGGGAGATTTTTTAAGATTTAAAATTTTCAGATTGGCAGCACTGGTTGGTAAAGGCGTCCAAACGTCATCTGTGAAAGTGAAAAGTGTACAGTATACTCTGCCATTTCATCATGGAAAGCCTAACAAACGAGCAACGATTGCAAATTGTTGGAATTTATTGTCAAAATTCGTGCTCTGTGACAAATGTGCATCGTTTGATACAACCATTTTATGGTTGTCATAATCGACCTGCTGAATCAACAATTTGTGCTGTTATCTCCAAATTTCGTACCGAATATTTTTTGTTGGACATAAAACCATCGACTCCCATGTGTAGAGTGCGTACTGAAGACAATATTGCAGCCGTAGCGACCAGTGTTAATGACGATCGTGAAATGTCAACTCGTCGCCGTTCTCAGCGATTGGTCATGTGTTACTCAACCACAAGAAAAATGTTACACGTCGATTCGGGTTTGAAATCCTATAAAATACAACTCACGCAAGAATGAAAGCCGAATGGCCTATCACAATGTCTAATTTTTGGTGAATGGGCCTTACAAAAGCTCAGAAGTCCACGGGGGTTTAACGTGAGTCTCGCCGTGAAGGCCTTACCCACGGTGTGCGACACACTGGGCATATTACAATGCGATTCCCAATGCCCAAGTAAAACTTGGACTATCTAGGAAAAGGGGCTGACAATCTTGGTTCGACCGCATATTGTCAACTCTTTCTTCGCAACCGGGAGATCTTACAAAAGCTTAATGAAAATGCGCTGTTTTATCGAAAAATTGTGTTCAGCGATAAAGCTAATTTCTTGCTGAACGGATACGTACACAAGCAAAACTGTCGCTTCTAGAGTGATGAACAGCCACATTCCATACATGAATTACCGATGCATCCTGAAAAAACGACAGTCTGGTGTGGTTTATGGGCTGGTGGCATCATCAATCCATTTTTTTTCAAAGACAACCGTGGAAAAAACGTTACCGTCAACAGCGAACGATGTCGAGCCATGATACGCGATTTTTCTTTGCCTCAATTTGCTGAGTTGAACCTGGTTGACATATGGTTTCATCAGGAGGGTGCAACATGCCAAACTGCTCGTGAACGAATGGATATGTTGAGGGATGAATTTGGTGAGCAGCTTATCGCTCGATTTGGCCCCCAAAATCTTGCGATTTAACGCTTCTTGATTATTTCTTGTGGGGTTATGTCAAGTTGTTAGTCTACTACTACACTACTGAAGCCTTGCAGGATAACATAACATGCGTTATTCGTGGAATACAGGCCGAAATGCTCGAAAAAGTGACGAAAAATTGGACCTTCCGTATGGACATTTTGAGACGGAGCCGCGGACAACATTTACATGAACTTTTCTTTAAAAATTAAATGGCAAAGGCCAATTTATCGATTCCAATAAAAAATTTTAATATATGATGCAAATTTAAGTGTTTTATTCTATTTAAAAAAAAAAAAAACTATAATTAAAAAAATCATCCTTTAAAAAGAGCAACTAGCGTAAATTCGCTGATGTGAGGTGTAGCAACGCAGTCTATTTTCATTGACAATGTTGTTCGAAGTTAACTGAATTTAAGGTTTAAGGTGTATTAATCTGCAAATATGTGTGAATGGTTATTTCATCGATTTTTCTGTGTTCTAACGACCATTATAAACCAATGCGATAGAATGTGCGGTTACACTAAATTTTGGAAATTTTGTCAATTTGCTTAAAATTTAATCAGATTCAGTGTTTTGGGTCACTGGTTCAACCAACGCTTATGTAGACTTTTTAAACATATGTATAAGTAAATGTGCAACTTTTTATGCTATACATATGTCAAAGGTCAACATCTATGCAAATTTTAAGCTTGTAATTAAATTTCATAGTTGCACTCTTCAATATATGTAAATTAACTTGGCAAAAATTACACCCAGCATCTACAGTAGTGGTCAAAACATTTGCAATCAATTACTCATTTAGCAAAACTTTTTGTTGTTTTCTTAAGTTCACTCGTTATTTTTGTTAGTTAAGAAAAAAA
>JAHXMU010000189.1:1598-36379 GCA_019455685.1 Philornis downsi | reverse complement strand
GAAATTAAAACTGAAAATTGAATTGAAAATTCAAAAGTTAACACTTGAAAACTGAAATTCGAAAATTGAAAACTGAAAATTGAAGATTGAAAGACAAACAAGTAATCAAAGAAATTGTTTTCCAAACAGGGCATGCCGGTTATCAATTGGAATGAAACAAGCTGTGAGTAAGACATCCATTTTTCCTAGTGGTTATCCATTTTTCGGTTTCAAAAGTAAAGTTAAATAAAATAATATAATAATACTATAACAAACACATAAAGCTATGATTTCCATGAAACTTGTATTTCATTTTAATACTTGGACCTTGTCATTATGAAATATAATGCCATTTAAATGACTTCCTCTGGATTGGTTGCAGCATTGGATGCTTTAGATTCTTCCACCGTCATTTTCGAAAAAATACTGCCCTATGGCACCTCCAGACCATAATCCACTCCCAACAGTCATTTTTTCCAGATGCAATGGCTTTTCCACAATTATGGGTTTCTCTAAGCCCCATGTGCAACAATTTTGCTTGTTGAGGTAACCACCGAGTGAGAAATGAGTTTCATTCCTGAAGAAAATTTTGTTCGGTTGAAAGCCCACGCTTGAATCACCACTTTTGTAGTAAGTTTTAAATATTTTCATGCTTTCTTCTGTTGTTAAACGATCCATATTCGTAAACGGCAAACTTTTCACTAAATAAACAATTCATCAGATGACTGACCGGCTGTTTTAAAACCACTAAATGAATAACCCTGTATTTATCAAAGAAGGCGCATGCATACACTACTTCTCATCTTCTCTCCAAAATCTCATCCAAAATTACATTATAATTACTCCTGAAGGCGATCGAAACTCAACAGTGGAAATCACATTTCAAATGTCAGATTTAAAGAACCAGAGAAAAAACTAAATTTCATAATTTGTCTTTGCCACCAAGAGCAATGAACAAACCATCCAATTTAGCACAGCCTTCGATATATCCGTGGCAAACGATACAATCCCAAAGAAACTCATTTCAATTCGTTGATGATGATTCTGATTCATTTGTGAGTTGGGTTTGATGTGAAGTTTGAAACAGGATTTCTTTAGTTATGTTATCATTGTTATGCGGATATTTTATGTTCGTATTTAGCGGTGTTGTTTTTATTCGAGCGGGTACATCTCATCATCCATTATTCATTTACGAGAAGCGGGTTTTTTCCTTTGTGTTCCTGCCGATTTTTATCTGTTCTTTTTTTTTTTGCCCTCTCTCTCTCTCTCTGTTAAATGTTAGCTGCTATGGTTCCCGGTTGTAGCTGCAGTGGATATATGGTGGTCTTTGATACCACTTGCACAGTGGTTTGAATTGTAAAAAATGTTCACAATTTGTATAGAATAAAGGTGAACGTGTTAAAATCAATTAGAATATATTGTAGCAGTAAAAAAGAGAACTACTTAAGTGTAAACTTTGCTTAATGCACAGCTGCTCATATTCTGTAAGGCCGGTATCAAGTAATACAATTGTTCGGGAGAGAACTGTTCCTTCATTACACAAATTTTTACACAAGCGATCTACAAACATATTGCGAGGAAACTGTAATTTTGATACCAAAAAAAAAATGATAATGCTGGGGTCGTTGGTAATTTTTTTTTTTTTTTTTTAACATAAGCTCATTTTAGTTCGATACACTTTTTCAAACGACATTCAATAGCTTCTCTACCTTGTTTATAGTAGGAACTGTCAAACTCCATAGAATAGCCATTAACCGCAGACTCCACATCTTCATTGTTGTCAAATCTTTTACCACATTTTTCCAAGTTTGGACATAGGAAATAGTCCAAGGGAACTAAATCTGGCGAATAAGGTATGTGATGGAGCCATTCGAACTTTAATTCAATAATTTTGGCCATCACAATAGTGGATATGTGAACTGAAGCATTGTCTTGAAGAAACAACACTTTCTTTTTCGCCAGATGCGGTCTTTTTTCCATAATTTCTCCACCTAAATGCTACAATAAATTAACAATTCGCCGTTGATGGGGTTTTCTTGCTGAAGGCAATTGATAAAACAATCCCATGGTCACCCCAAAAAACGGATACCATGACATTGCCCTCAGATGGAACCGTCTTCGCCTTCTATGGACTCGATTCTCCCATTTCAGTCCACTGCTTTAACTTAACACTTTAAGTGGTGGACCCATGTCTCATCCATGATTATAAATCGGCGCAAAAATTGGGCTTAATTGTGACGAAATACCGCCAAACACTTTACTGAAACATCTTCACGACGCTATTTTTGCTCTATTGAAAGCAAGCGCGGCATCCATCTTGCGTACAGCTTTGTCATCTTCAAATCTTTGGTCAATGTACGCTGTACAGCACTTTTAGAAATGCTAGTAGCTATCTCACGCACCTTGAGCCGACGATCATCTAATATCATTTTGAATACCACGCCGTGTCTGCCGTGGACGCCTCAATTGGTCAACCACTAGGGTGTTCGTCTTGGCAGCTGGTAAGGCCTCGTAAACGAACAAATTGGCTACCAAGAGTAGAACCTAGCTCGGCTTTAATATTGGTTGGACTGAGAGTGGAAAAAATTAATCTTAATTTTATTTATTAATCAAATGTTTATTTTTTCATTATGTGGAGAAATTCAAGAAAGAAGCTTTTGTCCAGTAGGAGTATCGAACTTGCAAATTCTAAGGACGCGTTTAGTAAATGGCTAGATAAGGCCGCATGGACGTTGAGACACTTAGTTTCTACAAGCTGAAACGAGCAGTTTTGTTTTGTCTAACGATTTTTTCCTTTCATGTTTCTTTCTACAAGAAATTGTAGTGACTGAAGATGGTATATTGACCGAAGATTTCAAGATGGCAAAAAAGCTGTGCGTAACAGGAGTGCCGCGTTTGCTTGCAATAGAGCGTCGTAAAGATGTTTCAGCAGAGTATTTGGGGATGTTTTCGTCGATTTATAAGCATGGTTGAGACATGAGTCCACTACTTCACACATGAGACAAGAGAACAGTGAAAGTATTGGACTGGAATCGGAGAATCAGAGAAACATGGGACTGGAATCGGGATTATGTAGATTTGTGTCTTTTGGGGATTACCCTCGTAGTTTTCACTGCTCTACCCCAGATGTCTAAAGATGTTCTCTCAAAGACGTCTTCTTTTATCTTTAAAATGGCGTAGATCAAGGAGAGACGTTAATTCCATAATGTTTCCTAACGAAATCGTTTCTGGATTAGTAGATTGTCCAGATTTATTAACTCCAATTAAATTTAATATCTCACCGCGCTTATTGCGATATTCCTAAATAAGTCATCTCGATCTTCATTGTAATGGGACTTTTTAACTTAATATGTAACTCAATTTATTACTCGCTTCCTGGGAAATTGTTAAGAAATATATTGAATTATTTAAATGTTTAAAATTTATCTAACTATAGAAGTATATGATGTTTAGTCTTTAAGGAATTAAATTACGCATAGGCTACACAGTATGAATGAATTTATATTGAAATGGGAGAGTAAGATAATTGAATCTTAACTTCATGCAAGCTTTCTCAATCAAATATTTATTTTCCGAAAGAAATTTTGAAACAAATTTTGGGCCAGAGAAGAATCATATCTACGTTTCCACAGGATGGCTTTTGCAATGGTTTAGACTGCTCTTCATCGATGCCGTTTAGGTCCATCGAGCACTACAGTCGTTTGGTGTTCAAGGTTTTTTTTCTTATATGCTTTCTTTTCTAGCTGTACCTGTAGTGGGAATTTGAAAGTTCATATTATAGGTGTATAAACTTCCAAGTTTGTATTTGTTTATAGATTTATAAGGGAAATAAATTCTGAATTTTAAATATTCAAACCCTGTTTCTATAAAACGAATCATCCAATTCGTTCATAAAGCAAATTAACAACTATTTGTGTTCATCTTTGTTAATCGGTATTCGTTTTGGAGAGATTTTATTTTTATTGAGTTGATTTACCATAAAACTACTATTTTTTGTATGAATGAAATATTGAAAAAATAAGTAGGGTAGCATTGGTTTTTGAAAGATTTGATAGCAGACGAACATTTTTATATATTTTATAAGAACCACGTTAACAATGCATTCGTCCGTTTTGGATGTTTCACGGAAAAAGGCTGTTAATTCATTTATGTATTTAAAATTTACTTATTCAACTTATGAACTAAAGTCATACACAAATTGGAGTATTTTAATATAAGTATGTACTATTTTTAAATAATCTCGGTCCGGCATGATAAATTTTCGATAAAGCTTAAGAAACCATGCAATCAGGCAAAAGGAAAATGCAACATTGATGATGGAAAATGAGCTACTTTTGCAGGCCAATTCGCATCCTTACAAATAAAGATCTTGAATTGCACTTTAATTCATTTAGTTTTTTTCCTCCCTCCCTCCCATTTTTCTTATTAAATCTAAAGTTTAATTATATAATTTCCCAATCCTGACAAATTATGCAATTATATTAAAAAACGTCAATTCCTTATCATCTCTAAATCGATCCCATATACTGTTCACTATCTCCTGACGAAGTCAATTGCGTCACAGCAATATCGCCAAAGATTAAACCTGGATTAATTTAATCCCTTAATCAATACAATTATAATAGGAATACTATATAACGTAATAAGTTATGATAATGATTTTTAACAATTAAAGTTGTTGTACGAATTGTACACGGTTATTTATTTAGTGATTTCAAAATCGCCTATCAGTTGCTGAATACCTGTCATCTGAAGTGTTATTTCTTTAGTGAAAGATTTGCCATTTACAAATATGAATTGTTTAATAACCGAAGAATGAGTAAAAACAGTTAAAACTTACTTTAAAAGTGATGATTCAAACGTGGGCACCTTTCGTGCATTACTATAATCGACCTACTGTGCAAGGAATTAGCATGATTTGAAGAAACTGGCAGCGTTACAGATGTGATCATGTCTGTGCATCATCGCAATGTTCGCACTGTCGAAAATATCGCTTCTCCTAGTGAAAGTGGCAGATAATTCGAATTTGTCGACTGCACGGCGTTTTCTTCGAGCTCATTATGGCGTATAGCACATTTGGATTTGCACCTCCATCCATGTAGAGTCAAACTCATGTAACAATTCAAGAAGGCAAAACTACTCACAACATAGTAGATATGCTGATTGGGTGCTACTGCAAAAGGCTTTCAATGCTGATTTTTCGGACAAAATTTTCTTCAGCGATGAAGCTCATTTCTCACTCGGTGGTTACGTCAACACATTGAATTCAATTCAGTGATAAAGCCCTCTCTCGACAAACAAAAATCTGACTTACCAGACGTTGGCTCTATCCGTCTTGTTATATGACGCAGAATCCTGGGTTATGATGCAAGCGGATGAATCAGTACTGGCAGTTTTCAAGAGGAAAATACTCCGGAAAATATATGGACCCTTCATCGTTGACAGAGAGTATCGGCGTCGTATGATCAGTGAGTTGTATAAGCTATATGCCGACATCGACGTGGTCAAATGCATTAATATACAGCGATTGCGTTGGCAGGGTCATGTTGTGCGGATGGACCCAAATGCTCCGGCACGGAAAGTTTTTGATAACGAACTCGATGAACGCCGCAGAAGAGGGCGACCAAAACTCTGTTGGATGGACCAGAATTGGAGAAGAGGCGCAGAAGGTGGAAGCGCTTGGAATTATTTTCTACGGGCGGCGTATAATACATAGATAAGGCTATCTATTCCAGTCACTACCTAAGAAGAAGAAGAAGGTTACGTCAACAAGCAAAATTGTTGTATGTGGGGCTTGGAGAACCCAGAAGTGATTGTGTGAGAGTCATGTTTGGTACGCATTATGACCTGCATGTGTGATTGGGTCGTATTTTTTTCGAAAACAACACTAAAGGAACCGTTACCGTTAATTCAGAGCGCAGTGGCCATACGATAACCAATTTTTCCCCCTTCAATTGAAGATTATGAAGTGAACGGTATGTGATTTCAACAAGCCAGGGCCACAAACTATACAACATGACCGATTTTGGCTTTATTGCTAATAAGTTTCTAGAACCTGGCGACGAAAAATGGCCATCAAAATATTGCGATTTGACGCCGTTAGATTTCTTTTGTGGGGCTACCTCAAAGACCGTACTCCAAACGTTGGAGCAGTTGAAAACCAACTTTTGTCAACTTATCCGCCGATATACCGCCCGATATGTGCGAAAAAGTGGTTGAAAACTAGCTTAATAGGATCCACTGCTGCAACTAATTCAGAGGTGGCCATTTAAATTACATTGTATTTCATAAATCATGGCAAGTTCCAAGCATTATAATGAAATAAAAGTTTCATCGAAATCATAATTTTATGTGTGTTTTATTTAACTTTACTTTTGAAACCGAAAAATGGTATAAACCCGGTATAATGAGAGTAGAGATATTTAAGAATTTTTTGTTGATCACATTGGAAGTAATGAACCTGAGTGTAGAGAATTAACAATTTGTTGTTGATCACATTGGAAGTAATGAACCCAAGTGTAGGAAACTTGCAAATTGCTGTAAATAATATTTATTTATAGACCTTTACATTTTCTTGCAATCAAATATAAAGAAGAATAATCTCCGTTAAGTTTGGTAGATAACGAAGTAAAACTAAAGAGAAAAAGTGCATCCATAAATATTTAATTTACTCGAAAGTAGTAATCCGTGATGACAGAAGAGTCAAAGAGCTCATTCATCGAAAACCAAATTTCGGAAAACATCAGATTTTCATTTCTAAATAAAAGTTGAAATTGTTCCTTCAAAACTTTTCCCTCGCTTCACTGTGCACTATTGCAGCACGATGCTTGTTGTAATTTTTAATTATTACTGTCTGCATTTAGTTAGACAATGATTTTTATTTCATTCTACCGGAGCAGCGATAGCAACAACAACAACCGAAACATCAAGATCTTGCATGTGACCCTTGTTTCAACTCAATGTCCATGTAGTTTGTTATGGTGTTCAACATGACCACCAACCGGCTATTCCAGCATCCTTTGCCTCCTCGTCGCATCAGGCACATATATTCGAGCATGTTTGGTCGAAACATATTCGATTATGTTTGTTGTGGTCTTTAATTATCCCTAATGTTCATTTTATGGTTGAATTTATGTTAGCCAGTGATGTTTCTTAAATATCTGCTTCTTCTTTATTCATTCATTAATTATGTATTTCATTTTGTCTCCCTCTCTCGCTCACTTCATCTTTCTATTCCTTTTATATTTTCAGGTAAGTTCTACATGGATTTCATGGATTCAAATCATTTCGTATGCCAAAGGATATAACGCATTTATCTCACAATCGCTGTTGAATAAATCCTCTTGAAGTGTTTATCTAATTATTTTGAAGAAGGTATTACTGAACACTTATTTCGAGGTGATGGATTACAAATAATTACCGTAAGTACGATTAAGTATAATACGAGTAATTGGAGAAAATGAATGGAGAAGGGAAATAAGCAGATACACTAAGGGACATGAAAATAAATGTTCTGTGGTGGACTAAGCAATTAATGTAAACGGGGGCCAGCTCATTTTGTCTTGTGAGTGATATGCTGATGTTACATTTCTACGAAAATCGTCAATTACGGACATGTTGATTTTATATTTCACGTCAATGCAATGATTTTACTCAGATTTGTCAGCAAAATTATTGCGTAACAACAGTCGATTGCAATTGTAAGTGTTGACAAAATATTGAAAGAATAACTATCAAAACGAATTCACATTAGGATACTCTTCATTCCGAAACTTTCAAAACAATCCAAATACATTTGTGCGCTACACCGAGTTAATAAACGCCAGTCCTACCAGTTAATTTCAAGGGATTAAAAATAGAGTAAATAGATTTAGTAGGAAAAATGATACGTTTTCAATTTTTTTTTTGTAATTTCACCATTTATTCGCTGTCCAAAAGTTTATATCTGATCAATCATTCCAACTCGTGTTATTGAGATATTAAAAAATACTAGAAAATATAAATTTTCAGTGAAACAAAGCACACTTTCACTTCTGCTAATGAAAATGTGCCGGATAATTCGAATTTGTCGACTCTACGACGTTCTCAGTAATTGGGCTTATCTTCGGGCTCATTATGGCGTATTTTACATTTGGATTTACACCTCCATCCATGTAGAGTCCAACTCACGCAACAATTAACGCCGTAGATATACTAATTGGGTTCTACAGCAACAGGCTTTCAATGCTGATTTTTCGGACAAAATTTTCTTCAGCGATGAAGCTCATTTCTCACTCGGTGGTTACGTCAACAATCAAAATTGCTGTATAAATTTTCACTGAAATAAAACAAAATTTGATATATTGTGTTTGAGAAGGAAGCGTTTTTGAAACGCCGTCTAGTCGTCGCAAAAATCTATGTCAATCTAGGCATGTCCCTCCATTTGCCCGCATCTTAGTGGAAGTGAAAACACAACTACTTCTGCTAAGGGACTGAAATGTATCTCATAGTCATACGAAGGTTAATATCAAAATTCGCCAAAATCGCCTTAGTGAGAAACCGTTTATCCATACGGCGACTGAGGCGACTTTTAGAAGGATGCCAAGTTTTTATAGTTTTATTTAATTTTTTTTTAATTTTGACATTTATTCGATAATTAAAATCAATTTGGAGTAGTGTTTGAACGAATAAATCACTTAAACTAATAACTTGTGAAAGCATCGATATTGTCGTATCAATAGCTTCTCTCTGGGAGGGGCTAAATTCCTTCTAAAGGGTGTCCCAACAAGAACGCAAGATTTAAATGACTGATGCAGCAATTGAATTGTTTCTCTGGCTGTTTGACATGTGGCGCCGTCTTGTTGAAACCACATGCCCTCCACATTCATTTCTTCAATTCTAGGCACGAAGAAACTGGTTATGATTTCACGATACCGAACACCATTGACTGTTTGCGCTTGACATGCCTCATTTTCATAAAAAAAAAGGTCCAATGATTCCTCCAGCCCAAAATCCACACCACACAGTGACTCGTTGAGGATGCATTTGCTTCTCGTGAATCTCTCGAGGATATTCCTCGCCTTCCTGGGCCTCGTCACTGAAGATGATTTTACCGGCAAAATCGGCATTTTCATGTTGTCTCTCCAATATCCAATTAACGAACTTCCTTCGCTCTCCATGGCTAGCTGGCTTCAGTCCCTGGGTCAATTGAACTTTGTATGCATGAAGATGCAAATCTTTCGTCAAAATTCGCTGCATAGTGGATTTGGAGACACCAAATTGCTGAGCTCGGTGTCGAATTGAGATGGATGGAGTTTGAGCGACATCATCACGTACAGCTGCGACATTTTCGCTCGATCGACCTGATCGAAGGCGCGTTGTTGTCTTTACATCACTAACAGACCCAGTTTTGGCAAATTTATCCATTAGTCTCTTTACAGTTGACTCTTTTGGAGCATTAAATTGATCGCAATTTGCGAACTGTGGCCGCAAAACTTTCATCATTTTGGTAAAACAATTTCACAATGAGAATGCGTTGTTCATTTGTGTAGCGCTCCAATTTTACCAACTTCGTGCCTTCTACTAGCAAACAATAACAATTGTTCAAATGTCAAATGACATTTCGGATGGCGCCAAATTTAAATCTTGCGTTCTTGTTGGGACACCCTTTGTAATTCCTCCTATGGCAACTTAATTCATTTAATGCAACTAATCTAATGCACCTAATCTAAAAACCCTGTGGTGTGCCTCCCTAGCACCCCCCTTGCTACGGCTATAAGCACTGATTCAGTTGCTATTGAGATTACTGAAAAAATGTTCAAGAATTTCCATTTTCATTGAAAAAAAAATGAGCTACGTTAACGTATTATGTGCGAACGTCTGCTTATCTATAGATGAGTTTGAACATCGTTCTCCACGATATGGACAACAGGTAGTGCAAATGGACGAAATGGCTGCCTTTATGATTGAAGGTTCCATCTCCGATACCACCATTTTTCTTTCTTTGAGGGCCAATCATCTGAATACTTGCTGACGTTAAACTGTCGACAAACTTATTAAATATTTCTCAAGTTGACTTTTGGGATCATTAAGCTATAGGTCTCTTTCAGTGAGCCTCAAAATAGAATACCTAATAAATGGAGATTGAAAGTGGAAAACTCTCCCAATGACCCACTTATGGAATGCAATGGAATTTGTTTTTGTCATATTTGATAGATACTGGGAAGGCATTTCGTATACATTTTTATGGGAATGCTTTAATTTTTTGGAATGCTGTAAAAACTGCTGATTTTCACTGGGAAATAAAGAACAAATTTTGTATAATATATATAAGGAGACGATGTTCTTGGCACGCCCATTTGTCTGACTACAAGTCAATGTATTGTCCGCGACAATATGGCATAGGTGTGCCATGAGAGAGGAAAATTGGTTCAACATAAAATGACAAAAATCGTCTTTAGAAAATGGGCCTTAGTAAAAATCGGGAAAACTTGATACTGATTTGTATATATACAGCGCACCAATTGTGCAACAATAAGAAATTCAAATAACTTTTCAATGTATCTCATTCATTTTTCTTTTTTTTATTGTATAAAAAATCCAGTTTTATTAAATATAACAAATTGGTTTTTAACATGATATACCGTAAATGACCTCCATTCCTATTCGCACATATGCGACACCTGATCACCTGATTACTCATTGCGGCCTGAAGGGCTTGATTAACATATAGTATCAACAAAACGGTGCCAAATCGCATACAGCCAGGATTACAATGGAATTACTGAGAGACCTCTTTCCACAACAAGTTATTTCAAGAAATGGTGATGTTGATTGGCCTCCACGGTCGCCTGATTTGACTGCTCCGGACTTCTTTTTGTGGGAATATCTGAAAAACAAGGTTTATGCAAACAAACCAGAAACGCTTGAGCAACTCAAACAAAATATTCGTGATGAAATTAATGAAATACCGCGTGAAATGTATGAGAATGTAGTGAAAAATGTGCTCAAAAGGTCTCGCATTTGTGAGGCTGAGCGGACATTTATCTGATACTGTATTCCGTACATAACTGCCGATATTAAATTAAACATTTATCAATATAAGATCCATTCTCTTACATTTAATCAACAATTATAAACAAACAAAGTAGTATACCTTCCCGACGGACACCCTGTATTTGAACACTACAATAATTTTTTGATTTTTGTCCAATTTTTCATCCGAAATAACTCCTTGTGCATTGTTCTCATAGATTGCGCCTATTTCTCTGAATGTTGCCAGTTAAAAGTTGGCCTTGGAAATATTTGCCTAAAAGAACTCTTCTCACCAACAACTCCCTCCTTGATTGTACTTTGCGTATCCTCCACAAAAAACTACATCCGTTTTAAACTTTGTTAATTTTTGATGAACCCCTCACTGACAGAATTATTAGGGAATATTCTCATATTAATAGTTGCTTTTTTCTACATTTAACGCAGATATTCAACAATTTGTTTTTCTGCCACACATCAAAATAAATACCCACCCCAAAAGACATTATTGCTATGCAACATTTCCCTCCTCCATCATGCCATAATTACCCCTCGTACACAAAGTGTGGCATGCATCATGGACATGCGATTAAAAATATTCGTTCTTATACTCGTAAGAGCTCTGCAGTTTATGTTATGAAATTTCAATTTTACTGCGTATTTTTTGTTATACAATTTAAAATATATTTTTCCACATACTCGCACATACGTACGTACTCGTACACTCTATACTACGCATATATTGATTTAATCCAAAACACCATCTTCCTCAATCCACATCGTCATCGACACCGACATCAACATCAACATCGACAGCATTATTATCGGTGTCCTCTCGTCATTGTAGATGAGAAGATGAATGAAGGGGGCATCTATCGTAACCGACGCTAAATGTTGCATGGATTTAATCCGAATCATGAAACGAGTTCGAATTTGAGCACTCAAAACCCATATTGCCAACGCCAGCAGTATTCGCTTCGCCATTGCCATAGCCTTGCCACCATCAGTGGCTGTTGCGGTGGCTGTTGCACCGGAAGTAACCTCTCTTTGTGTTCTTTTGGGGATTGATGAAATGCCAGAGCATTGATGTATTTGTTAATACCATACCCTTGTACGGGTCGAACCATTCTGTACGCTAGTAAAGTGGAATAGTTCTTGCAGTAGAGGATACAAAAAATGTAGAGAAAGAGATAGCAGGAGGTAGCAGTGTATAAAGTGCGGTAAATGTAAAAGCAGTACTTCAACTTACAGCCATTGATATAATGTGGAGTAATTCAAAAAATGTTCCACAATCGTCCTCTTACAACGCAAAATCAAATGTGTAGGTTTTACATGAGTCCCGCTTTTATAGCCTTACCCATGGTGTGCCATCACACAGGTGCTGTTTTCAATAATTTTTTTCTTGGTTATGTGTTCTTTCTTTCTTCTAGCGACAGCAAGCGCTCCTTTGGGGTACTCAAACTAATCCCAAAAGAATTAGTCAAACTACCAGAGATTGGTAGTAGGTCCCTTGGAAAAGCTTCCTCAGGTCCCACTCCCTCACTCGGCCAAAGTACCTTTGTAGTCACTTGGTATGAGGTGAGCTACCTCCCGGGTAGGAGTTGAGATAATCTAGGAAGACCTCGGATAGATATGAATAGTGTTTTCCAAGCTAATGCCTTCCTTCACCAACGCAACCTGAAGCAACGCAAAAGCACTGAAAACACTTGTTCGGGCAACCACAGCCAGCAAGATGCTCCCACAAGGGAGCCACTGACCAGGAAGGAACAATGTTACTTGGGCCCTTGGTCACCCGTGCTACCAAAAAAGAAGAACCCTGTGGTCTGGGTTTCGCAGACAAGCCACTTCAGTTTTGCTTTATCATACCTTGCATGGAACTGGTAATCCATATTCTACGGCATAGATTTTCAATGTCCGAGTAGAAAATATCAACACAACAAAGCACACCATGCTCCAATCATAATTCATTAACCAGATCTCTCTGGTCATACAACTATATTAACGGAAAAGATAAATCTTCTGATACCTCCCGACAGCTTCTCTATAACCGCACCTGTTGCCGGGATGTGTCTTGTTTAACTATGACTCTCCCCTTTACTTCGTTTTCAAAAAACGAGTTCCAAGATTAGTTTGATGTCATATTATAGGTGAAGCCCAAGACATAACCCACCTCTTCCTAAGGCGCCTGGCACAAGGCCACACTACTTTGTTTTTGTACGCAAGCATTATCCTTTACCTGCTTAATTACAGGATCAGGTAGAGAGGCTTGCGTTTTAGGGGTAAGCGGTACAAAGCATCCTAGGAAACACCCGCCTACCCACTCTTACAACGCAAAGTAAACGCAAAGTTTAACTCCTTTAACAAATAGATAAATATGGACGATTTGTAGTGAATCTGCGTTTTTAGTCTTTATACTCTTCGCCATAGAATATAGGAATACTGACTTTATCATTCCATTTGAAGATATACCGATCTTGCTATAGGGTGGCGCATAAGCAACGTTAATATTTGATCAGTGAATACATTTATTGTTTAAGTCCTTTTTCTTCGTCTCTTTACAGAATTAACTAAATAATACTTGAGAAATTTTTGATGGAAAGATCAGCACAGAGCAAAGAACCAAAGTTGTTCAATTTTACTTTTAAAGTCAGCATTCGATTATTCAGATCATATCGAAATTTCTTTCATGTTTGAAATGCTCCTAGCGCTCCAACATTTTACCGGTTGGTTCAGCGCTTTGGGTAACAAGGCGCTATCTGTGATCTTTCGCGTGCTAGAAGACCTCGTACAGTTCAAAGTGAAGTGACCATTGCTCGAGTGCAAGCAAGTATTGGGGAAAACCCCGAAACCTCCACCAGGCAACGTTCTCAGCAGTTAGAGATGTCTAAGCGGTCTTTGCAACGAATTTCACATATGTTACATTTTTTCCCATATAAGATGCAATTGGTTCACGAGTTAAAACCAAATGATGCACAAGAACGTATTCAATATAGTCGCCGGTAACGTCACTTATGCGCCACCCTATACAAAGCCGCATTTGTCATAAAAGCGTCTTATAACCGTAGGCAAGTGAAATTCAAAATTGAACAAAATCGAAAAAATTTTCCGAATACGGTCACCCAGTCAGCCACCATTTCTTTCACTTTATCCATGTTAACTTTAGTTAAAGACTTTAATGGCCAACCAGAGAGATGCGAATCCTCCCTCACATATCGACCGCTTTTGAATGCACTGTACCACTCATATTGGCGTATATTTTGATTAAGTCGGATTCACCGAAAGCCCTTTGTAACATTTTCAGCTATGCGATATACGAAATTCCATTTGCAATACAAAATTTAAAACAAATTTTTTGGTCGATATTTTTTTTTATACACAGTAAGCCTTCTGCAACCGTTTCAGTTACGCTATACACGAAATTCCATTTGTAATATAAAATTTAAGACAAATTCGTTGATCGATAGTTTTATTTATTGTAAAAATCGCAAAACACACTTGAGATATGTTGGCAGAGTCGAGCATTGTAAACAACCTAAATGACAATTCTCGCTAAAACTCCGCCTCAGAATAGAGGGCAGTTGCGCCACCTAAGCGAAAGGAGAATGTTTATATGGGGTTATCCATTCAGTAATTTTAAAACCTCCGGTCTGGCAATGCTGTCAGCTGTTAAACATCTGTCATCTGAAGTGTTATTTATTTAAAGAAAGGTTTGCCATTTACAAATATGGTTCATTTAACAACCGAACAACGCATAGAAAAAAAACTTAAAACTTACTACAAAAGTGGTGATTCAAACATAGGCTTTAAATTGAACAACATTTTCTTCAGCGATGAAGCTCATTTCTTACTCGGTAGCCAAGTCAAAAAAGCAAATTTTTCGCATATGAGACCCGGAGAACCCAGAAGTGATTGTGGAAAAGCCATTGGCATCCGGAAAAGGTAAATGTTTAGTGCACATTATGGTCTGGAGGAGTTATTGGGCCGTATTTTTTTTCGAAAATGAGGCTGCAGGAGCCCCAAAAGGATACACTGCCGCAACCAAGACAGAGGCGGCCATTTAAATGACATTGTATTTCGTACATAATAGCGGGGTGCAAGCATTATAATGAAATAAAAGTTTTATCAAAATCATAGCTTTATGTGTGTTATATTTAACTTTGCTTGAAAACGGAAAATGTATATCCCTATATTTGGGTTATGTTTATATTGTTTCAATGGAACAAATAAAAATGTGATTTCTTCGGAATGATTTGAATTTTTTCGCTATATTACTAACTTATTATACCGTCTCTGCATTTTCACCCCACTTACATGCATGTACACTTTTTGATTTGTTGAAATGTTTTTTTTTTGTTTTTTTTTGTGCTCCTGTACCCTCATGTATACGAATGTTTTATTTGCGAAAATAACATCATATGTTTTATTTCCCGTAACTGCATACTAAAATCTCTTAAGGCTAACAAATTCCCCTTTTCATTGGTGCAAAGAACAACAACTTTGTAAATAGTTTTCATGCAATTCTTTCATTTCATTTTCATTCGTTATGAATTACAAAAGAAAAGAAAAACAAATATTTCAAATTCCGCCACTTCGCATGTTTTGTTTGCAAAAAGCTGATATGGATGGAATCTGGCAACGAAATCTTTTTCACAGAATTGTGTCGTGTAATCTTGTCGAAAAGTCCATCCGGGAAATATCACTGTTGAGTTTGAGGTATTTTCATGAAGAGTATTAACAATTTGGCGAAATATTTTCCCTTGAACTTGACGATGAAGGCAATGAAGAGTAAAATATTTTCAGATATACTCGTATGTAATTTCTGGACTTTGGAATTTGTTTCTAAACCGTAGGATGTGGGGCAACACACATATAATCTTGGTTACATGGCAATATTGTTGGTATGATGGCAGTTTTTCATATTCTATTTTAGGGCATCCTCAGCTTCACTAAAACACGAAAATACTAGAAAAATGTTTATGAAATCTTCCATATTTAGTAGGCAAATGATGTTACCTTAATTTTATTAACTCTCACACTGGTGTCCTTACCAACATATGAGTGATGAAAGTGAAATTTTTAAAAAATTGAGTAAAAAAAATTAAAAACAGACCTATCTAAAGGGTGTCCTAACAAGAACGCAAAATTTAAATTTTAAATAAAACAATTGAACTGTTTCTCTGGCTGTATGACATGTGGCGCCGCCTTGTTGAAACCACATGCCCTCCACATTCATTTCTTAAATTCTAGGCACGAAAAAACTGGTTATCATTTCACGATACCGAACACCATTGACTCTTTGCGCTTGACATGCCTCATTTTCATAAAAAAAAAGGTCCAATGATTCCTCCAGCCCAAAATCCACACCACACAGTGACACGTTGAGGATGCATTTGCTTCTCGTGAATCACTCGAGGATTTTCGTCACCCCAAATGCGACAATTCTGCCTATTGACGAAGTCGTCAAGATGGAAATGGGCCTCGTCACTGAAGATGATTTTATCGGCAAAATCAGCATTTTCATGTTGTCTCTCCAATACCCAATTAACGAACTCCCTTCGCTGTCCATGGTCAGCTGGCTTCAGTTCCTGAGTCAATTGAACTTTGTATGCGTGAAGATGCAAATCTTTCCTCAAAATTCGCTGCATAGTGGATTTGGAGACACCAATTTGCTGAGCTCGGTGTCGAATTGAAGTGGATGAAGTTTGAGCGACATCATCACGTACAGCTGCGACATTTTCGGTCGATCGACCTGGTCGAAGGCGCGTTGTTGTCTTTACATCACTAGCAGACGCAGTTTTGGCAAATTTATCAATTAATCTGTTAACAGTTGACTCTTTTGGAGCATTATTGTGACCCCAAATTGATCGCAATTTGCGAACCGTAGCCGTAAAACTTTCACCATTTTAGTAAAACAATTTCACAATGAGAATGCGTTGTTCATTCGTGTAGCGCTCCATTTTTACTAACCTCGTACCTTCTACTAGCAAACAATAACAATTGTTCAAATGTCAAACAATGACACTTCAAATGGCGCCAAATTTAAATCTTGCGTTCTTGTTTGGACACCCTTTATATTAACAAGCAATTGGTGCACCGATGAATAAAACTTAAACGAACTGTTTTCAACCGTATCGGAGATATAAAGTTTCAAACTTGAAATATTTGTACATTTTTTTAAATATGGGAGGGAAACCATGTGAATACTGCATGAAATTTATATTGTTGCAACAAAGTTTTTGATAAGACCAACATTTGTAGGGGAGGACTTAGAGATAAATGAGGTAATAATTATTTATTTTTTTTGTACAATATGAAATTTTTGCTTTAACTTTTGAAACACAGATTATTTTCAATATTTTTACCATTTGTTCGTTAAATAAATACAACATCGGCTGGTATTTGTGAGCGTTTCTGTCAGAACAGTGCCAGGCATTGATCATTTCAAAAGCCCGCTTAAAGGGTTGTCAAAATTCTTTTTGTCGCTAAATTGGCTTTACGCGGATTGTGGTTGATACCAAAATCGCTGATAGGGACTTTGTGCTCGAATGTGAAGTTGCATTGCAGCCGGGTGCTACAGACCCATAGAATAGAGTAGCAGAGGTGGTAAGATAGGCCTCATCTCCGCCAATGGGGATTATGTTTCATACTAGCCTAATCTCCTGGCTGCGAAGAAAGGGTTGGCAATTGCGGTAGTACCAAAATTGTCAGCCCCTTTTCCTAGATAGTCCAAGGTTTACTTGGCTATCCCACGGGGGCGTTGGCAATTGCATTGTAATATGCCCAGTGTGTCGCACACCGTGGGTAAGGCCTTCACGACCAGACTCACGCAAAACCCTCGTGGACTTCTGTTGCTAAATTGGCACAACAGTCCTCTACACAGATGCGGAATTTGAGCGCGATCTGTCATTTAGTTTATTTATAGCGCTCGATTTTAACAACTCATTTCAGTCGCATTTCGTCCAACTGATTTAGTTTCACCTACAGACAGTGCTCGATTTTGTTAGTTCATAATATTAAGTGTGTTTTGAGATTTCTACAATGAATACAAATATCGAAGAAAGAATTTGCCTCACATTTTGTATTGCAAATGGAATTTCAGTTTTCGCCACTAATTCTCTTTTGTGTCTCCTATCGACTGAAAATACATGCCTAGAAATGGTAATTTGAGTATTGGAAAGTAAAACAACAAAAGTCAGCTGGACCCATGTCAGATGAAAACGGTAGTTGCCAATGGATTATTTTATTTTTTTTATAGAAATCGTATATATAATTATTTTTCGTAAAGCAAGGAGATTAGCAATGTATTACAATTGCAATACAACAAATATACAACCTTTCTTTCTGGCGGTAATTCAAGAATATTGTATTGTTATTATAAGACATTTAAGAGAACAAATTCGCCAAAAAAAATGGTCATAATGACTGAATTTCAGGTCAAACCCCCCAACAAATGTCAAAGAATAACCAGCATATTCATCTTATACAGGGTTGCCCATATTCGACGGACCCATCTGGCAACGCCATAACTTTTGACAGAGATGTCAGATCGCTTAATGACATACCGCGTTTGAAGCGTCAGTCCAAGCAGATTTTTACCATGGAACAATACACGCCACGCGAGCGCTCTGAAATAGTTGAAATTTACATTCAACAGAAGAAGTCAATTGAGAAAACTCAACGTGCTTTTAAAATATTAAAAAATGTGAGAAGTGCGCCTTCTAAGAACACCATTAAGCGTTTATACGAAAAATTTTCGACTGGTGAGGCTCTTTCTAATCCGAAGAGGCCAAATAAAAGTCGACCAAGGCGATCGGCCGAGAATATCGCTGCCGTACGAGCCAGTGTTGAGAGGTCCCCAAGAACATCCCAAAAACGCCGTTCTCAGCAGGTGGGCATGGCTCGGTCCACTTTACAACGGATTATTCGCGTTGATTTGCATTTGTTCCCGTACAAAATTCAATTGACGCAAAGATTGTTGCCTGCGGACAAGCCTCGTCGATTGGAATGGGCCCAACGAGTCATCGAAATGGCCGATGATGACGAGCAATTTTGGAACAAAATTATCATGTCCGATGAAGCCCATTTCACATTGAATGGGACCGTAAATAAGCAAAATTGCCGTATTTACGCCACTGAAAATCCTCAGGAGATTCAAGAATTGCCTCTTCATGACGAAAAAGTCACAGTTTGGTGCGGCGTTAGTGCGAAAACGGTCATTGGGCCGTTTTTCTTCCAAAACGAAAATGGCCATGCTGTTACCATCAACCAGGAGCGTTATCGCGACATGATGACCAATTTTGTGATGCCAATTATTCGTCGAAAGCGTATGAGGCAGTTCTGGTTTCAACAAGACGGCGCTCCGCCGCACACAAGTCGCATAACAATCGATTTTCTGAAGAATTTGTTTCCGGGCCGTTTGATGTCGAAAAGTGGCGATTTGGACTGGCCACCGCGTTCGCCCGATTTGACGCCCGCTAACTTCTTCTTGTGGGGACATTTGAAGTCAAAGGTTTACGTTAACAAGCCAAGGACCGTAGAAGAGCTCAAGGACAACATTCGTGAAGAAATAGCCGCTATTCCGGCCGAAATGTTGGCGAAAACGATGGAAAATGCTGCAAAAAGGGCACAATACGCCATCAACGCCAGAGGCGGCCATTTGAGAGATATCATATTCAAAAATTGATGTAAACAAATCTACTTGGAACAAATTAAATGAATAAGATTGCCAACCGCCAAATTTTTATTTTTTTCTTTGATTTTTTTTTTAAAAACATGGCTCTCAGCTGTTAAATACCTGTCATCTGAAGAGTTACTTATTTAGTGAAAGGTTTGCCATTTACGAATATGGATCGTTTAACAACCGAAGAACACGTAAAAATAGCTAAAATTTTCTGCATAAAATGGTGATTCAAACGTAATCACTTTTCGTCCATTACGACGGGGTAATTATGGTTGTCGTAATCAATCTACTATTCAAGAAATTGGTAAAATTATAAAGAAATTTGAAGAAACTGGAAGTGTTACAGATGTGATCAAGCCTGTGCATCATCGCAATTTACGTTCTGTCGAAAATATTGCTTTTTTCGAAAATGACAGTTCAGAGCGCTATGGCCGTATGATAACCGACTCTATTTGGCTTGCAACTGAAGATATCTGGATATCTTCAACAAGAGGAGGATATCTGGTTTCAACAAGACGGAGCTTTATTGCATGAGAAGTTTCCAGAAAGCGTAATTTCTATTGGCCAACGAGATCATGCATTTTGACGCCGTTATATTTGTTGTTTTGTGGGACTACATCAAGGGCCATGTTTTCACGGATAAGCACCAAACGTTGAAGCATTTAAAAATCAACACTCGTCAAGATATTGCCGAGATACCGGTCGAAATGTGGGGAAAAGTGGTCGAAAACCACCCTAAAAACAATCTACTACTGCGACCAATCCATAGGCGGTCACCTAAATGATATTGTATTTCGTACATAATGTGAAGGTTCAAACATTATAATGAAATAAAAGTCTCATCGAAATCATAGCTTTATGTGTGTTTTATTTAACTTTACTTTTGAAACCGAAAAATGGGTAACCCGTTATATTGTTAGACAAATCGAATTCTCGTTGTTGTTAGTAAAATCGAATTCTCGTTATTATATGAATGATTTTTTTTCTTTAGTTAATTTGCAATCTATTTTTAAAATTTAACAGACAAAAATATTAATGAATTTACACGGCTATTGATAGTTTGTTTTTTGTTATTGAAAGATGTCTGTATTTTTGCCTTTCTTTTATATAACTCTTATTATTATTTCTTTCACTCAATTCAGATATTTTGTAAAACTTGTACCCATTTGCAGATAATTGATTCGCGAGAATTTCACACAAATGAAATATTCTCCAGCACATTCAAAGCCAGGACATCAGACTTTGTATTACGTGCTCAAGCGCAATTATTATAGGTATATGTATGTGTGATAGTATTGCGAAGTTCATAAACCTATTTTCCTTTGTCCCTCTTTCTCTACTATCGCGTTTACGTCAGCAAGACTTCGCCTGTTGTGTTGTCCTGTCTAAGGATAATAACAACAGCTGTTTTTTTGTACATATTTATCACACTGGTGGCATTAACGTGTACGTGCATATACTCGTATACTAATATTTGTAAGCTTGGGAGAGTATGTATTCGTATGTATGTATGTATGCATGTGGGTATTATGTGCTGTTCCTCTTTGTTCTACATAAACACATACTTATGCATCTTGCCCAATATCCACAACATTTCTTTGTAGGCGTTTTTATATGTTGCTTCTCATCATCTCTGCGGTGTGTGCTGCTTTGTTTTTCTTTTTTTTTTGTTTTTTGCGTCCTCTCCAGATGCTTCGACACTCTGTGCTCCTGTTATTTCAGCATGTTGTTGTATTACCCTCCGTCTGTATGCGTTGCGTACGCTTTATGCGTATACGATATGAATGGCAAACGAGTGTAGCTATTTAAATACTTAGCCCACCAATGGAGGCTATACTACAGCCACATTCCAGTGCCTTGGCAATTTTTCGTTCGTGTTGCCCTCACGCTGCTAGTGTTTGTGACCAGGTTAGGACACGTGTTATACATCGCTGCAGACTCTTTACCTCCCCTCATGGATCAGCAGCAAATCTGCTCATGTCATTCAATAAAACATGTCAATTCCCAGTTATTATCATGCAACAGGTCCATTATTATGGTCTGGCTTATGGTTATTGGGTCTTTTCTGTTTTTTTTGTTTTTTTCTTCTTGCAATCATGATATTCCTTTCATTTTGGTTTCTTCTCTTCTGGCAAGAAAATAATAATAAACCGATTGTTGTTTGCATAAAAATCCATTTATTTCTCAGTTCCACTGAATTAAACGCAAAGAGAAAAAAACTACTCTATCTCGGCCACAGCCACAGACTCATACCCTTAGCGTCAGACGCAGTAGCAGCAACATTTTTAGCTAGCAACACATAACATTCGGTTGCTGCCCGCTGTCGCCTTGTTATCCTTTTTTGCTTTTCAAATTTCTTATGTATTCCATTTGTTGTTTGCGTTTTATTTTTGATTATTTTGTCAAGAGTTTTTTCCTTTTCGTTCCTTAATTTCATATTCTTTTTACATGACAAGGGTTCCCATACTCGTGAAACAGTAGAAAAGAGGTGGAGAAGGAGGATTGGGATTGCTTGGAGAGTTCTTTAGAAAAATGCTAATTTTCTTGTTGAATAATTTTGACGAGAAATCGGTTGTGTTACTGATCATAAGAATGGTGTATATGTGTGTGTCTATGTAGGTATGCTTGTGTGGCAAAGTGGACGATAAACATGCCTTGTCTAGAACAGTTCAAAATTGAATTTTCTTTGGGATTTAATGAATATGTTAGCGAGACAGAAATATATCCAAATCTTATGTGATTATGGTAATGGTCAATACCTATTATTAATTTCTGTTGTTTGTGACCGAACACATTTTTCTAATGAAATTGTCGTCTTACCAGTTTTGGATGTACTAAATATTTTCTGTTGAAAGAAGAGTTCATATTTTCCCATCTCTGAATAATCCGACGAAAGCTTACACGTTATTCATGAGAGTTGAGGAGGATGGACATGTTCACACTAGCCACAAAGATTGGTGACTGCCACCCAGTGTTGCCAATTTATTTATTTTTAGTTTTTTTCTGGCTTATTTCATAATTTTTTCGCTAAGTACAAGGACGGTCTCAAAATTAGCCGACCTGACGTATAGATGGTGCCAGTAATTTGAACAAACTTATTTCGATGAAAAGTGGCAACCTTATAAAACATGTGTTTTAAGTTTCAAGGTTTGAACCATTAAAAGTAAACGATCTCAGTGAATTTGTAAACATGGAAACAATTGGTCGCCGTTATGCAACCAATATTAAAGCCGAGGTAGGTTTTACACTGGGGGAGTCTGCTCCTTCACTTACGGCTGTAAAATATTGGGTAGCAGAATTTAATCAAGGCCATACGAGGTGCCAAAATGAAAACCGTGGTGGTCAATCAAATGAGGTGTCCACGCCAGACACGCTTTAGAAAATCTACAATCTATGGTATTAGATGATCGTAGGCTGAGCTACCTGAAATAATAGGCGTTTCAAAACACGCTATGCATCTTATATTGACCAAGGATTTGAAGATGAGAAAGTTGTGCGCAAGATGGATGCCGCGCATGCTTTCAATAGAACAAATACAGTATCATGAAAATGTTTCAGTAGAGTGTTTAGCAATGTTTCCCGGCAAGAAAGCCACATTTTTGCGTCGATTTATAACCATGGATGAGACATGGGTCCACCACTTCACAACCGAGACAAAGAAACAGTCAAAGCAGTGGACTGGAATGGAAGAATCCTGTCCAAAGAAAGCAAAAACGGGTCCATCTGCAGACAAGATAATGCGTCTATTTTTTTGGGATGCTCATGGGATTATTTTTATCAATTATGTTCAGAAAGGAAAAATCGATAACGGCGAATATTATGCTAATTTATTGCAGCATTTAGATAATGACATTATGGGAAATAATGCCGCATTTGGCGAAAAAGAAAGTGTTGTTTCAGCAAGACAATGCTCCAGTTCACACATCCGCCCCTTGCGATGGCGGAAATTAATAAATTAAAGTTCGAAGTCCTTCATCAAGCACTTTATTCGCCAGATTTAGCTCCTTCGAACTATTTGCTATTGCCAAACTTGAAAAAGATTTGCCTACAATGAAGAGGTTAAGTCTGCCATTGAGGGCTATTTTAAGGAGTTTCACAGTTCTTACTATAAACAAGGTATAGAAGCTATTAAATATCGTTGGAAAAATTGTGCCGCGCTAAAAAAAGATTATGTTGAAAAATAAAGACATTTTTTCCCAAATGTTTTGTGTCTTTGGGTCGGTTAGTTTTGGGGCAGCCCTCATATGCTACTGAAACTTATCTGAGCCTAAAGAAAGCCTAAAATATTTGTACTAAAATTTGCTACAGTAATATTCAACTTGAAGGATAACTAATAATAAATAATAACAATAATAAATATTTTCTGTTGAAAGAAGAGTTCAAATTTTCCCTCCATTAAATAACTGAACAATAGTTTACACATACCCGTGGGGGGAGGAGGGGCATGATCAAACTAGCCACGAAAATATGTAACTACCCCCAGTGCCGCCAATTCAGTTTTTCTCCGTTAAATTTAGCCTTTCTTCAACTCGTTTAGCGGGCGAAAATTGGATGCAGCTTTAAGATTTTTTCTACATTTTTCTTCATAAATTTGTTAGATTTTTTTTTTTCGCTAAAAAATAAGCTGAAAGTATTTGTATTAAAAATTGTAATAAATATTTTCTGTTAAAAGAAGAGTTCAAATTTGTCCTCCTTTAAATAACCTAACAATTGCTTACACATTACTCATGAAGTGGGAGGGAGGGGAGGGGGCATGTTCAAGCTAGTCACGAAAATGGGTGACTACACCCAGTGTCGCCAATTCAGTTTTTCTCCATTAAATTTAGATTTCTTCAACTCGTTTAGCGGGCGAAAATGAGATAGATTTAAGCGTTTTTTTTTAGATTTTTTTCATAAATTTTTTTAGATTATTTTGTTTGTTTTTTTATTGGCTAAAAAAAAGGCTAAAAGTAATTGTGCTAAAAATTGCTGCATTAGTATACAACTTAAAGGAAAGCGATGTGACTACGAAAAGATCTTGCGGCGTAGAAAAAATGGCTGTGCGAATAAATTAAAGAATCTCAGATTTCTTATGGCAGTTTTTGACACATTACTCGCGGATGTAGTTGTTAACGTTTATTTTGCTGTGAAAAATTCGGTGAATTGTTTACAAAGTAGAAAAATATAAGTTATTCAGACGGAACTTTGAAACGTTGAAATTTTTGTGTAGAAAAATTAGTATTTCAGTGTCTTCATACGAATTATAAATTAATTTTATTATTATTATTATTATACGAGTTTTCCATGTTAAATACAAATATGTGAAAAATTAATATATTTAGTATTAAAATGTCAACAAGTAAAGTAAAATCAAATTCCAAATTCAGGTTAGATAAGCATTTAACGTATTTCACTCCTTTGGACAATCCCTACGTAATCGAATCATATTTCGCCGTATTCACCAGAAGAAACAAACATTTCATATTTGAAGTTTTTCTTTATTAGCTGTGCTAAGAGAAAAAGGGCCTTTTTGACTGCTTGACAGTGTGCATGCGCATCGAGCGAAATGCATCCAACGTTAAAGTTTATTATAGAATCTTAAAAAGGTTCAACAATTTTTGAAAATTTTATCACTTCTTTTGTTCTTATGAATACAACGACCACTTAAAGTTTATACTGATGTATGAAAAACAGGGAAAAAATGTCAACTCGTCGGATGAAATGTAGGTTGTTGCCCCGTGAAATGTAATTTTCAAATTACCATTTATTGCAGATTTTTGTAATAATTTAGGCAAATTCTTCGGATCAGTTAAGAATACTTTAATCAATGAAGCACTTTTCATGCAACGGAACGTTACTGTTTGTTCTGATGAATAGAGAATATTCGATATAAGTAAGCATTTTAGTATCTACAAGGAATTTGGATATGATCCTTGTTATTTTTATGGGTTTAAAAATATGGTTTCATAAATATTATAATATTCGGTCATTAACTGAAATTAATAATCTGATTTAGAAAACGGGTCATATGATCTTTAGTCATAAAAATTGGTTTATTTAGTAGTAAATAATAATGTTTAAAATTCTATCCTAAAGTAATTGAATCTAATGGCAAAAAAAGAAAAGAAATAATGTTGACTGGATGAAGATTAATTACACTTTTTTGGAATTGAATTTTAAATGTATGTTCTTATTCCGCAAGAATTTTTTGTATGAATAAAGATTTCATCAGTTAAGTTTTAACTTAAAAACCCAATAACGATTAATATACCTCAGTTTATATTACAAAAATTTTTTTGAAAAAAGTTAGTTTTTTTTAGATTTTATTAACTTTTGCTAAAGTTTTGGATTTAGCAAATAAAATTAACATACTGTGATCAAAAAATAACCGTTATTCCCAATTTTTTTCAAAAAGTATTTATTTATCCACCAATTTCTATTTTATTTCCTTTAAAGTAGTCCCCCTCAGATATAATACACTTACGCCAGCGTTTCTTCTAATCCTCGAAACACTTCTAAAACGCGCTTTTTGGTATCACCAACAGCTCCTGTTTCGACTTTTCTTTTATATCCTCAATCGCAGCAAAACGCTTTCCTTTCATCGGTGTCTTCAGTTTTTGGGAAGAGGAAAAAGTCAGCGGAGGCCAAGTCCGGTGAATACGGTGGTTGAGGCATGCTTGCGGTTTTGTGTTTGGCCAAAAACTCACGCACAAGCATCGATGTGTGAGCTGGTGCGTTATCATAGTGCAAAATCCATGATCGGTTTTTCGACAATTCTGTGCGTTCCTGACAAATTGCTTCATGCAAACGGCGCATAACTTCTAGGTAGTATTCCTTATTGACCGTACGACCTTGTGGCAAGAATTCATAATGCACCACGCCATTGCAATCTAGGAAAGCAGTGAGCAAAACCTTCACATTTGACCGAACTTGACGTGCTTTTTTCGGTCTTGGCTCTTCTTGACACTTCCATTGGGATGAATGGACTTTGGTTTAAATGTTATAGCCAAACCATACCCATGATTCGTCACCAGTTATGATCTTCTTGAGGAAATCTGGATCGTCGTTGACGACGTTCAACAGCTCCAGAGCGATGTCTATGCGACGTTGTTTTTGCTCAAAATTTAGCAATCTTGGAACAATCTTCGCTGCCGCACGTTTCATGCCTAAAATATCCGTAAAAATTGTTTGACATGAACCGAACGATATGCCAACATCATCAGCAACATCTCTAATAGTGATTCGACGATTATCTCAAATCATTTTCTTCACTGCTTCAATGTTTTCATCGGTTGTTGACGTGCTCGGGCGGCCAGGACGAGCATCGTCATTGACAGCTTCTCGGCCTTCCTTAAACCGGTTATACCACAATTGAACTTGTGTTCTGCTCATAGTAGACTCGCCAGTCAACATTTCAAATGTCCTTGCACATTTAATTTAATTTTTTTTTTTTTACACAAAACTTAATACAGTTTCTTTGATCAATTTTTTCGAATACTAAAAAATCGAAGGGCGCACCAAAACACGACTAACTTTTTTATCTGTCAAAAACAAGCTGACAATCCAAAATAGCTGATATTGTCAACATATATAACAGACATGTGTACCAACATAACAGAAAAAAAAATGCGACAATCGAACATACGTAACTCACGAAATTTGAAAAATCCCGTTTTTTTTATCACACTCGTACCTTAGTTCAACCTGTATAAATTTTCCTAAATTTTGTTGAATTTTTTTTTAGCTTTTTGGCTTTTTTTCCTTATCAAGTTCTGGCAACACTGCGGCCCACGAGCAATGACACAAAAGTATCAAATGCTCATTTTTATTTCGAAATATGAAAAAATCAAAAAAATGGCCGTACCTCAAAAAAAAAAAAGAAGAAAAAAAAGAGAATGCAATCGAGAAAATAACCCACTTTTTACGAGACAAACTATGCAGTATGTTCTTTTCAGAAGAAACAAATTCCATAAAGCACTGCTTGCTCGCGAAAAAATTTAGCGGCTGTGCCAGCTTTTCTTGTATTGGTTTCCAACACCAATAACTTATGTTTTTACGTCTCATTCTGTTCTGTTATTTGTAAATTTATTAAATTCTGCCATTTTATTTTACAATTCATAGATTTGTAGGTCTAATAACCTAATTTTTGCGAAATAGAGTCTGTACTATGATCTTTTCACGAGAAACAAATTCCACGTGCCATTGTTTGCTCGCGGAAAAATTTAGCGGCAGTGCCAGCTTTTCTTGTGTATTGGTTTCCAACACCAATGTCGGAACAGCTTATATTTTTACGTCTTAATCTGTTCAATAATATATTTGTAAATTTATTAAATTCTGGCATTTTATATTACAATTCGTAGATTTACTTCAAGTGTATTATCGAAAATATTATGACGTAAAAGAGAAACATAGTCGACAGTGCCGTTCGAGAAAATTTTTTCTCGTGAAAAACATACAAGTAGTACTATTCAGTGGAGAAATTCAGCTTCAAAATGTAGGGCAAAAAATCTGAATTTTTGGAAATCAACCAATTTGCATGACAGATACCAGCTGAAGAGGTTGATCGATGTAGGTCATTTGCAACCCCAGCCTGTAATCTGGCAATATCTATTAATATTTTGCAATATTTTAGCTGTGTCAAAATTATGAAAGATTTAAAGAGATTTACGAATGCCGTGATCATCGTCAGGATAGAAAAATTGCTAAAATATGTATAAAAAATATGCCTGCCCAAATGAAAACGACAACTATTTTCACCTACCAAGCAGATAAAACACATTTGGTCAAGGGATAATTTGAAAGTTTTAATGGCTATTATTGGAGTGCTACATTTTTGCCGTTCCAAATGATGTATAACTTCATTCCCTAGGGTTATACAATGAATCCTAAAACTCGGAAACGGAGCGTCCAATCACGAAAATAACAACATTTTTGAACTATTGCGTAGGCTAAAATAGAGCGAACCTTTTAATACAACATTTAAAAAAAAATCACTAAAATAAGAACATTTTGTTAAAACTTTACCTATTACAGTTTTAACAAAATTTTCTCATTTTAGAATTTTTTATTATTTATCTCGTATTAGAAGACCATAAAAATGGCAAAATATTATAATTTTGAAATTCATAAGAAGGTGATCATTTCTCAAAAAATATCTCTCTAAAATAAGACTATCAAAATGCCAAAAAAAAACAATATTTTGTATTATAAATCCGTAAAATAGTAACAATTTAGCCCATTTATTATTAGTCCATTTATTTCTGTGGGAAAATTAGGCCCCCTGGCATAGTTAGATCGATATCGGTACATACACTGATCAATAATAAAAATACTTTACGAAGCTTTAGGCGAAATTTCTGGTTGCTACAAGAAATACTGAAATGTGGTTTTAAATGTGTTTTTTAATATAACATTAAAAAAATTTCACTAAGAAAATTTTGCTAAAAATTACAAATGGCAAAATATTATAATTTTAAATTCGTAAGGTGGCCATTTTGCAAAAAATCTCTAAAATAAGAAAAATCGCTAAGATTGTCGTATGAGTAAATCTGGTATTATAGGACCATCCAAATGCCCAAAAAACATTATTTTGTGTTATAAATTCGTAAAAAATAGTCATTTAGTGGAAAATATCATCCATTTATTTCTATGGGAAAATTAGGCCCCTGGCATAGTTAGATCGATATCGGTACATACACTGATCAAAAATAAAAATTCTTTACGAAGCTTTAGGTGAGATTTCTGGTTGCTACAAGAAATACTGAAATATGTTTTTTAAAAGTTTTTATTTAAATTCTTGCTCGAAATTACAATTCCTTCAAATTAAATGAAAACCATATTTTTCCCAATACTATTTTTGATTTAATAACCGACTTTTGTAAAAATTTAACCGCTGTTAAGTATTCATATCATTCTAAGAATGTTCAGATTATGTCCATTTCGTTCGATTTAAGCTCTTTTCCGTTTTCAACTATCTCAGCTTATGATTCATAAATACAGGCAGTTTATACGAAATGCATGGGTATGAACATTCATCTTCTTCGTCTGTATATGCAGATACATAATCTTTTATATCCACTACTGTGAAAACGTGTGCACGTTCTTGTACTACTCTCCCCATAGTCATTCCGTACCATATCGTAGCGTTTAATTGTTTTGTTTACCTTTAACTGTAAAAACGAATGCGCGAATCCCGAAAAAAATAGGAAAGCTGCACATTTTTCACAAACCAATTTACTGGTAGTTTTCTACTGCTAAAAGTGCACTGCACTTTGCACTCCTAGTAGTGCATAAGCAATGCAGAGCCATTGGTTGCGCAAGCGCAACAGACCTCAAATACTCGTCAAACTACTATGAGCGATCAGCAACACACCAACAATGGGCAGCAGCGCAAATCAGCAAAAGTTCTGGCAACAATCAAACGGCACCAACGCCACCACCATCGCAACAGTAACACAAAAGAAAATGAAATTAATACAGAAATACTACACTACTCATTGGCTGGCTGGCAAAGAACCCGAAAAAAATTGCAACTTTAGCGTCTGTCTAACCTTTGATTGCCTTAAATAAAACTAACAGACAGCAGTGCAAAAGAACACATCGATTTCCGGTTTTGCGAGTTTTCATTGCTGGGAACTGAGTCTGAGGTTCTCTACACAATTTAATCGGATAGTGCGGAAAGAAAGAGTAGCATTGCAAAGAAAGGGAACCCAAGCAAAAAACATAAACAAAATCTACAGAAACTGTTGACATGTATTGCAGGAGAACGAACAGCAGCAGATATTAACAGCAAACAAAGACACATCAGCGCCCTCTTCATATTATTGGCAAATGACTGCACTCATGGCGACACTCTTCCAACACTATGATTATTGTCATCGCAGTCATCATAATCGTCATCATGATCGTCTTTGTTGTTGTCCATAGTTTTTTTGTGATGACTCTCGTTTCTACCTCCGTCTTGTGTCATTCATTGGCAACTCAGTCAATTCAGTCATTGCTCCTCTGCCACTGCGCTAAATTACTAGGCGCTCAGATTTAAGTTGCAAACATTTTCTTTCCCCTTGATGTCATCACATTATTCGCACATAGGAAAATCAAAATGTTATTGTTATTTTTGTTTTTCTTTGCTCGCACTTCGAAATTTTCCCCTCTATATAAAAGAAACATTATTTTCTCAACTTCCTTTTTGCATATTTTCTTTTCGTTCCCATTAAAATTTCACGCCAAAGTATATTATTGTTGTGACTGTGTTTTCATTTTTTTTTTTTGGTCATTTCATTAGCCTAACTCCGTCTGTTGTTGTAATGCATCATTCTATGCATCTCTATTTGCATATTTCATATAAATAGGGTTGCCATCACCATTTGAAAGCCTGCGAATTTATGTCGACATATAGTTGGGTAATTAGTAGAGTAAACAAAAAACCTAACCAACAAAAAAAAATTATTTGAAATTGTTTCGCACAACGACACTTTAATAAAACCTGTGTCACAGATTTGGTTGAAGAAATACCCTGGTTTAAACTGATTTCGGTTTTTGGAATCTAATCTCATAAATCGTTTTTCATATTTGATAAGACAGAAATGTAACACCTGGAAGGAAGCGTTTAAAATACCAAGACAATTTTGACCAAATTTTTTTCGTAACTTTTTGAGTCGATTAAGCAATATCTGGCCGGCTGGCTGGTCGGTAGATATGACAACTGTCATATAGGAGTATCTTCATAAAACTTTTTAAAACAATCTAATATTTTGCCAAACTCTAAACGGGGTTTGTAAATAGGTTATATCATCTTTTAATTCATACACAAATTGACCGATTTTCCCAAATTCAGTTTTTTCATTCATAAACTGCACCAATTTAAGTCTCTGTTATTTATTGTGCTACGTAAAATTAAAAAAAATAAATAAATAAAATCGACTGATTAACCATGCCCTTTCTGGTACCTCCCTTACAATTTATTGATTTAACTCCTGTTCTTACGGTCATATATCATTACTTCAATTGCACTAACTTCAGTCAAATTTGGTACACCTTCAAAGATTGCTAAAGTGAAGTCTAAGAAAGAAGGCGGACCGGACCGTACAGTCAAGCGCCTTCTGGTATCTCCTACACAAATAGTCCGAAATATAATTATCGAAATATAATTTTTTCCCTGTAATTCCTAATTCTAGAATTAAAATCTTTATGTTATTCCCCATAAGAATTACCTGATTACCTATATATTCCTAGGTTCATATCCACTTAGAAGTTTCGAAACCGTCTATCTGGCAAGGCTATCGTCTGTTAAACACCTGTCATCTGAAATTTTATTTATTTAGCTAAAGGTTATCAATTTACAATTATGAATCGTTTAACAACCGAAGAACTATAAAAGTGGTGATTCAGCGTGATCACTTTTCGTGCATTACGGGATGATTATGATCGTCACAATCGACCTACTATGCAAGGATTTGGCAGGCTTAAAAAGAGAGACCGAGGATCCGATTTAAGAGCTTCTTGAGGCGCTCAGGATGGTTTAACGGGGGAAACTAGGTACATCCATATCTCTAGTTTCCGTGATACCACAATGGACTATACAGTCTAAGTGAGTCTGTCTATTCAGACCGCCACACTGACCTAACCTAACCTATATTTCGTGTTTGTGAATTTTTAAAATATTGGAAAATATGAACTTTGTGTAGAATTATCTTGGGACTGTAGGGCTATGATACATCTATGTTAAAACATTCTTGAACGCTGTTCATAAAAAAATAAAATAAAATAAATTATATTTGATTTCTTTAAATTATATACGTATTTGTTTTATAAAAGATCCTATTGAATGTCACATAAAATGTATCAAGACAACGAATCATCTATGGGATATTACCTCTTAAACACAAGACGAATGTCCAAAATATTTCTGCTTTATAGCGTTGATTTTCTGCATAATATCCAGCAAATTATCTCAATTTTTTTTAATTCAAAATTCATAAATTTAGAAAGATATTAAATTATTAATTATTACAAACTGAGGATAACTATAGCCCTATTTTCTTGGGAAAAAAATCAGTTATTTTAACGCACAAGTTCATAGCCCGACATAACTAAAGCAATTTTCTGGAAAAAAATCTGCAACAAATTGTTGTTATTTGTACTATTTATTATTAGAGGCAAAATCGTTAGTTATAAATTGGGTCGAAAAGACGAAAATTTCTCAATCTCTTAATCAATACTCAAACATTCAACGGAGCATGTTATGGTTTAAATTTTACCAGCAAAATTTTTTATTAACCTCGCTAAGATATTAATTTATAATTTTTCTTTTGGTTGTTAGCGATGTATTTAAGAATAAATATTGGGAAAAATTACATTTTTTTTAATAAAGAGGCCATTTTGGTCTCTCCTTTTAAGTTTCACTTTATTTATATATCTTATTTTTTTTTTCTTTTTCTTAACTTTTGTAATAGTTGTTTTTTTGCAATTTGTTTTTTTTTTCGTATTCGCGAAACCCCTGAAATGTTTTAAAAAATGCGTTTTGGTTAGAAATTTGTTTTTCAATGTGTACAAAATTTAGGGATCCCGCTTTTTCTTTCCGTTCAATATCATACATTTGGGTTTCTTTATCTTACTCGGTAGTAGCCACACAACTTACGGACAGCGTTTTACTCCAATAGCGTGACAACCCTAGAAGCTGTCATCTCATACGTTTTATCATTTTAGAAATTTGCGGTTCTTGCACTCATCTACCACTCTCCATAAAATGCACATTTCTTTACTAAAGATGCTAACAGCAACAATAACAACACAAATATGACGAATACGACAATAAGAAAAGAAACAACACAAACAATATAAAATAATAGAAGACAAAGCAGCAATGACAGCGACGCATAGCAGCGCGGCGAATAACTGATATTCATGAGCGCATTGAATAAATAGCAGCTTCAAGTCGTTATAAATGTAAAATTAAACCCCAAAGTGAACAGAAAGGCGAGGGCTGAATGAACATTGTCATTAAATTTATTATAATCGGGTTTATGCTGTAACTAAGCATTTGTTGTTGTTGTTCATTTGGTAGGGCATCTTTACATTATAAAATGCTAACAGTGCGGGAGAGGAAATATGAGAAATTTTCATGAAATGAAAAAAAAGAGTTTCGTATATATTATCACTCTTCGCTTGTTATTCTCTCCCATATCGTCTTTCTCACTCTTTCTTTGTGTCTTTCGAATGTGTAAACTTGTTCCTAAACATAGTATAACAGTTTCTTTTATTTATTACGGGCTGCAACATGTAGCTAAACATGTTGTAACACGGTGCCCCCTGGCTGGTGGTCGTCGACTCCATGACCAACATTCGCTATCAATGTTTAAACAGTGCTGTTTAAACATTTGCTCGTGGAGATGTACGCATATATTTTGTGTTCAGACACAAAATTTACCATATGGTTGGTTGGTTGGTTGGTTAGCTGAGACGAGCCGGGTTAGTCGGTTAAATGATTATGTTGCTGCTGGTGCAGCCTCTGCCTACCCATTCATTTCTTTTGACCGAGCCGTAAGTCCGTCCATCGGTTTGTTTGTTTAGTTCTTCGGTGTGGTTTGTTTTTAGTCGAATAGATTATTTTGCTTTGTGCTGTTGTTGTTGCTCTTCCCTTTACTGTGTTTATTTGTTAGCTTTGTTTTTGTTGGTGTGTTTTAATATTTCATTCGTTGTCTTTTTTTTTGACGGCTCTGTCTCTCTTTCTCTAGTATTTCTCAGTTTCATTCATAAAATGCTCAACTTTTGTTGTTTAATGTGTCCAATGTGGTCGGTCGATGATTGCGTTGCGTTTGGAACAAAAGCGGCATCAAAGAAACAAAAAGTGGACCTGAATTCAAAGTAGAATTGTTGTTTTATTGGTGGCAGCAAGAACGCCACCGCAGTAGAGACTACTCGAATGTCCAGTTCTAGCCTGAATTCAGGTTGACCAGATGGTTTAACGCACAAGTGAATGTGTGGTGACCACCGACCACGTAGTAGGTAAATATTTGAATTGTATGAATATTTAGTTCGTACTTGACCAACTATTTAATTGCAGCACTGTTACGCCACTGTTCTTTATGTAATCTGAGTGGGCGTTAAGAAGAAGTGGGTCGGATTGGATTCC
>JAHXMU010000188.1:1584468-1680753 GCA_019455685.1 Philornis downsi | reverse complement strand
CTATACTGACCTAGTACCATCACCCTGACTTGGAATTTCTCACCCCCCAGATTGGCTGTTGTACTGTGTAATGTATGGGAATGTCTATTTTAGTTGCCACCTAAGTAAGTAATATGCTCTTCCTAGTCTCCTTCAAGAAATATAATATGTGATTCGCCTGCAATTTATTTTGCGCTTGGTGAATTAGTAAAAGTTGACACGCAAATTCTGATTAATCAACTAGTTCGTACAGATGAGGAAGTATTACTTCCAAATAGTATTTACGGAAGGCTCAACTGTGGAAAATGTTTTCAGTACAAATACATTACCGCCATCAATTGTTATGAACCTGTTTAGAAACAACTTTCACTTTGCATCAAAGCGCAGGGTTGCAATAAATTTTATTTACATTGCATCATCACGTTGCCATTTTTTATACTTTCACCCAAAAAACAGCCAGTAACAAGCTTTTAAAGCTACAAGTATCTTTCAGCTATATGCGTTTCATGGATTTTTAAATCGAATGAACGATGTCCGTCTGCCTGCCTGGTGGACACGATAACTGCCGTACTTCTTTACGGAACTTCTTAAAACTTGGCGCAGCCTAATATTTTCCCAGATCATAGCTGGGGACTATAAATGGGCCATATCGGTCAATTTCGGGTATCTCTCGTTTAAATCGGCTGATTTCAGTTTCGTCTCTGTAACTCCATAACCATAACCTGCAGTTTAGTTTCCAAATTCCTGGTAATATTTGGAAAAATCGACGGATTAATCACGATTTAACCCATATGTGCTTGGCACTTTGTATTTCAGGTGGTTGCACAAAATCTGGTCAAATTTGGGACACGCTGAGCATTTGCAGGAAAAGGGTAACAGAATGAAAGCGGAGCACATTGTCACACCCATTTTCTCCTGTTATCTCTAATTTGTAGCCTGAAATTACTTAAATTATTGTCAAATATATTACGTCATAATGGTAGGAAAAATGTGAAAAAATCAACGGAATGACCTCCCCCCTCCGGTACCTCCCACACAAATTACTCTATATAATATGTATATCCCCAGATTCGTGTCTTGCATTCAATTGCACTACATCCAGTATTCTTGAGGTCGCATTGGGCACTGTCACGCCCCATAGGGTAGCACACGTACAAATCGGTGGTTTTCATATGTTTCCCAAAGGGAGGACTTTACAAAGTTGCAATTTCGCTTCTTTTATTGTACTCTAACTCCGAGTATTTTTGCAGTAACACAAGAGAACGCTGAGTGCAGGGATATGTAAGTCAGTTGGCATGACTGAAATTTCTGTACTGGTTATTTTGTCCAAAAAAATTTCATTGCCAACCCGATTCCTATAAAAAAATAACCGCCATCAAACAAGCCAATGTTTTTACATGGCTTACACGGTGTTTGGTTCGATTCGCATTTTTTGGGCCAATGATTTGTTTCAAGATTGGGTCTACAGACAAAAAACGAGATATCAGTAAGAGATTTTTCTAAAACTAGATGTTTTTTCTATTGTATACGAATTCCTACTTCAGACTCTTATTATAGCCACGAGAAATGAAAGGGTTTAGGGCTGATTTTAATTTTTGATTTGAGTTTGAAAAACTCCTTAACTGATTATTTTTTTCAAAAGGTATAGAATCAGTCTTATTAAAGAACAGGGAAAATATAAATAAAATATAATTGTTATTTCTGAGCGATATAATATTAATATATCTTCATATATATATATGAATATTAATAATAGTTGTAATTTTGAGAGAAATATTATGAAAATTAAAATTAGTAACTATTATTAGTAATCAGAGCGATAACTTTTTCAATAAAAGTTAATGAGTACAAAATAAATGGCATGTTTTTTTTAACAAAGTGTTACCAATATCATGGTATTACTGGATATGGAAAAATCATTCGATACCGTATTGTATGGCGGCGTAATTTTTAAAATTATTCGATTTAAATTTCCCCAATTTTAATTAAACAAAATCATTCAATATTTTTTGAGTACTTGATATTTTTGTCTATAAGTTGATAAAGATATTTTCGATTCCGTCAATGTTCCCTCGGATGTCCCACAAGGATTTGTTCTGGGACCGCTACGCCAATTGAAAAGCGCGAGAATGAACTTTTTGTTGATGATTCTGCCACATTGTGTTCAGGCGATGGCTGAAAACTGTAAATAAATTTTTAATTACAAAATCGCGATAGGCCCAAATAGTTTGAAAACTCAATTCCATAAAGCTGGCCAAGATAAGTACTCTGCCAAACGGAATATTTAAATTAATTAAGCCGTTTTTCCCATCAAAAAAGAAAATAAAGATTTTCTATACTTCACTGTCAAATATAATAACGGAAGGAAATGCAATGGCTTAACTCTGTAAAATGTCTGTGTCTCAAAATGAACTTAGCCATCAAACTATTTTATTTTCTAATAAATAGAAAATAAAAACATGGCGTTGAAATTAAGATTAGTATACTTATATCAGTGTTTCAGTCTACAGCATACATGCGTGCAAAAACACACGACAGAAAAATGCTAATTTCTCAGAATAAAGTTTTGAAATTTATGCTAAACTTAACTTGACTTTCAGTATAAAAAGACTAACACTAATCTGATTTATCAGGGAATTGCAGCAATATCTACCAAATTCATTACATCTTGTTCAACAAACGAAAGCCCTTATGTAAAAACTTATGCGCTAGACTTTGAATACAACTTTCACTATATATTATCTCGTAAATATATATTATCTCGTAAATATTAGCTATAATGTCATATATGTAAGGCTGTATTAAGCCTTATGTTACATGTTTTATGTAAATATGTTTTACCAATAAAAATTAATGAAATTAAAAAAAAAATGTGTAGAAGCATGTTGTTTATACTTATGTTTTCCTTTATCTTATATATTAAGCCAAACTGTACTCACTGTTACCCTTTTTGCCCACATTTGAATTAAATTTATTGTGAATTGACAATAAGGTAAATGTCACATAATATTTAACGAATGACACAAATTACAAGAGCTATTATAAGCAAATGCTATAAAATGAAACCAAAAATCCGTTACTCTGCACAGCTCAAGCTGTACGCATCACAACTTGCCCAAATAAAGTTGCCTTCAATTGAAATTAATCGCATTCTTAGTTTATTTTATTTTAAAACAACAACCATATAATTTCTCAAATCGCTTGAGAAATTATCTGATTCAAGGTCTGCCATAAAATTCCCCAGCAGGTCGATTTTCCTTTGCAGCGGTACATGAAGGTCGCCCCAATCCCAAATTACAGTTCACAACCTACTCTACAAACGTCCAACAGGGTCCAGTGTCGATCTTCACAGCAAATTAATTGCAACGATAACAACTGCAGTCAATTTGCCCAGTGTGCATTGTCACCACACCCCCTCTCAAATCATCAATTCCAGTTTTAGTCAAAATGAAAAGTTCAAATTAGCAAAAAACAAAATAGGACAAAATTGGCAGAAAAAATGAATGAATTTTGTAAAATGTTCTATATGAAAAAAAAGTTTAAAAAAGAATTATAAAAATGATAACAATGATTTAAATATTTTAAAGCTGATAAAAATGCGGATACGTCCCATTTATATTTTTAGGTTTAAGAGAGGAACGACTTTGATCTACATTTTAATAATACCTAATTTCCCGAGGTGGTTCTAACAAAAAAATTGTTTTCTCAATTCACTAATTTGATAATGGTATAATAATGCATACCAAAAGCTTAATTATATTCAATAATAACTATCTCTTGGCTTTACGAAAACAAGTTGTTGATGGCAAAATCTGTTTGATATGATATGACATCCGAAAAGAATATTTCTGGATTCATTAGTTTTATTTTGCTATTTTATTAATTATTTTTTTTACGAATGCAAAAATGACAACTAACTTTTTCTCAAAATTTGTAAGTACATGAGGAGTATAAATCGCTATAAGGAGGCCTATTTACAAGAATTGGTGTATTTTTAATATAATTGGATGCGATGAAATCTACATTTGTAATTAAATAATTAACTCAAATTAATGCATTTGAAAAACTAACGTAGTTTGCTTTAATATGACTGAGCTGAACGAAAGAGGGAAACTGAAATTCTAATTGGTTCATATCCTACCTCACGGGCCATTAATTTAAAGAAAAAAGTCTAATGGTGTTAAATCGCACGATCTAGGCGGCCAATTCTGGTCTCCAAAACGCGAAATAACACGACCGGGAAATAACTGATGCAGCAACTGAATTGTTTCTCTGGCTGTATGACATGTGGCGCCGTCTTGTTGAAACCACATGCCTTTCACATTCATTTCTTCAATTATAGGCACGAAAAAACTGGTTATCATTTCACGATACCGAACACCATTGACTGTTTGCGCTTGATATGCCTCATTTTCATAAAAAATAGGTCCAATGATTCCTCCAACCCAAAATCCACACAACACAGTGACACGTTGAGGATGCATTTGCTTCTCGTGAATCACTTGAGGATTTTCCTCACCCCAAATGCGACAATTCTGCCTATTGACGAAGCCATCAAGATGGAAATGGGCCTCATCACTGAAGATGAGTTTATCGCCGAAATCAGTATTTTCATCTTGTCTCTACAATACTCAATTAACGAACTCCCTTCGCTGTCCATGGTCAGCTGGCTTCACTTCCTGAGTCAATTGAACTTTGTATGCATGAAGATGCAAATCTTTCGTCAAAATTTACTGCATAGTGGATTTGGAGACACCAATTTGCTGAGCTCGGTGTCGAAATGAGGTGGATTTAGTTTGAGCGACGTCGTCACGTACAGCTGCGACATTTTCGGTCGGTCGACCTGGTCGAAGGCGCGTTGTTGTCTTTACATTACTAACAGACAAAGTTTTACAAATTTATCCATTAATCTCTTTACAGTTGGTAAAACAATTTCACAATGAGAATGCGTTGTTCATTCGTGTAGCGCTCCATTTTTACTAACCTCGTACCTTCTACTAGCAAACAATAACAATTGTTCAAATATAAAACATTGACACTTCGAATGGCGCCAAATTTAAATCTTGCGTTCTTGTTGGGACACCCTTTATAAGCCTTCAATGATGTTGTTTAGCGCACTTGGCCAATGCGCCTGATTATTCAAAGCTTCTCATTTACCAGTTTGTCAGTCATTGTGTGAAGTCTTGTGCTTCTTCGTTGTGAGCTTTCTTTTCTATAAGTGTGGGGTAGTGAAAAACGTACTCGACCTTGCGGGCGAGTATGAGGGAATGCTGATGAAGCTCGTTGCGGAAAACGAGCGTCTTGGGGGGAGTTAGTGGGAAGGGCCAGTGTGGTAATTCCCGCTAGTGGTAGTTCGGTGGTGACAGTGGCTGAGAAAATCCTACCGCCAGTGGCAGTGGCTGCGGCTCCTGAGGTCCCTGTGACCTAGGTGAGTGCAGCTGCTGTGGAGGGTGGTTTTCCCAGCCTACCGCCACCAAAGACAGTAGTGGAGACCTGGTCAGTGGTGGTCAAGAGGTAGCTAAGAAAGTTATGGGGGAAGTAGGACCCAGTTTGAAGGTGCGAGTGCATCAGATGAAGGAGATTAGGGGTGGGGATGTCATTATACGCACTCCCACGGTTAAGGAGAAGAGGAAAATGCTGTCTAACAGCAAATTCAAGAAGGTAGGGTTGGAGGTTATCTCCAACGATAGGTTAGCGCCGCGGGTTGTGGTCCAGGGGGTGGATGCGCACATCTCTGTCCAAGAATTTATGGACGATGTATACGCACTAAACCTCAAGGGGAAGATGACCCGCGACGAGTTTGATAAGGGGGTTAGGATGGTCAGCCGGCCGTGGAAGACTGATCAGGGTGGAGCAGTGAACGTTGTTCTGGAGGGTCGTGACGATGTCATGAAATCCCTGCTGGAGGGCGTTCGCTGCTACGTGAAGTAGTTCTCCTTCCCGGTGAGGCCGTACAATGCCATGATTGGGTGCTTCAAGTGCCTGTCGTTTGATCATGGCTACAGAGAGTGCAGGGTGGAAAAGGTTGTGTGCAGACGCTGTGGGGGACAGGGGCACTCCGTCAAGAGCTGGAGCAATGCAGTGTCTTGCCGGAATTGCAAGTTTTTGGGTATGCCTGCGGGACTTTACATGATGTCCGAGGCGTGCCCAATATATTGCGCCCGTGTTGCTCGGGTGAATGCCAAGCACTAAGATGGAGGGACGCATGCTACAATTGAGTTGTAGACGTGCTAGGGCGGTCGTGAATGACCTGGGCATGTGCATGGTTGACCGTGATTGTAGTTTTGCGCTCATTCAGGAACCTTGGGCAGTCAATGGCTGCGTAAGTGAACTACCCGCAGGAATGCGGGTTTTCTCTGATATTGGGTGCAATGCTGTGGTTGTTGTAAACGATGCGCGATATGATTGCATAGTGGCGAGTCAGACCGAATGGGGTGTCTGTGTTAGTGCAGAGGGCCCATTTGGTAGGATACTTCTGGCCAGTCTGAATTGTACGTACAGTGCAGACCTTGAGCCTTATTTGGAGTACATGGATGCGGTGCTACCACAGGCGAGTAGCATTCCAGTCATCCTTGGCTTAGACTCAAATGCGTCGTCTCCGATGTGGTTCAGTAAATTATCCACGCATTCGCATGGATATCGGAATCACTCGCGAGGGCAGATGCTAAGTGAATGGCTCGTCTCGACGGGCCTGTACGTTGTGAATGAGCCAAGTGAGCAGTGACATTGACGTGACATTAGTGAATGGGGTAGCTTTGACTTCAGTTGGAGTCTGGCTGGTAGTTTGGGAGTGAGTGACCACAACTTGATTGAAGATACTGTGGTTGTACATGTAGATGTCCCACGTTGGCTTACGCGAAATGTTGACTGGAATGCTGCTGAATGTTTTTGCGGAGATGCCTGTTGATAAACAGGTTTCATGGCTGACGGGGATTTTTCATAGTGCAAACGACAGTATGTTTAGGAGACGTCAGAGGATGACTGTTAAGAAGGTTAAGTGGTGGTCGAGGGAGCTGACTCTGAAGAGGAGGGAAGTTAGGCGTCTCAAGAGGCAACTCCAGAGAGCAAAACGGACCGAATCGGAGGATTTGCCTAGGTGCAAGGCAGAATATGCCGAGTGCCTTAGGGTGTACAGAGGCATGATAGTCAGTGTTAAGGAAGGGGAGTGGAGACGCTTTGTTGAGAGGAACAGAGAGGCGTTGTGTGCGTGAGGGCTACTTTCCATGTGAATGGAAGGTGGCCCGTGTTATTGGTCTTCTGAAGTTACCCGATAAGGTTAGGAGTAATCCTAGATCTTATCGTGGAATCAGTCTTCTTCCAGTACTTGAAAAAGTGCTGGAGAGGATTATGGTTGATCGACTAAGTGAGATGATCTCTGACGGAGCGTGAGTTTGGCAATTTGGCTTTACCAAAGGCAAATGTGCTGAGGACGCCTGGATACATGTCAGAAGTACGGCTAGCAGTTCTGACGCAAAGTACGTCTTGGTAATTTTTGTAGATTTTAGAGGGGCCTTTGACTATTTGGAATGGGGTCCCGTTCTAAATAAGTTAAGGGAAGTGGACTGTCGAGAGATTGGACTATGGGGAATGTATTTTTCGGACAGGAAAGCTTGTGTGGTGGGTGCGGGTGGGAGGGTCTGGAGGGACGTTGTGCGCGGTTGTCCTCAGGGATCCATCTGTGGGCCATATATATGGAACTTCATGATGGATTCGATACTGAGGCTGCTTGCAGAGGAATGCAGTGTCAGTGCTTACGCCGATGACCTGCTTATCATAGTTGAGGGACAATGCCGGGCTCAGATTGAGCAACGGGCCTCAGCTTTGATGAGTATGGTCGCGAGTTGGAGTGAGCAAGTGGGCGTTGCAGTCTCTGCAGACAAAACTGTAACAATATTGGTGAAAGGTAACCTTTCTGCCAGCAGACGGCCTACTGTCAGATTCGCTGACAGTAGAATACGTTACGTGACGGAAGTTAGGTATTTAGGGGTGACAGTGGGGGAGAGGATGGCTTTTATTCCTCATGTTAGGGAGTTAGAGAAGAGGCTGACCTGTGCCATTGGTATGGTGAGGCGAATTCTGCGGACGGATTGGGGGCTTTGTAGCCGTGCTGTTCGTATAGTCTACCGCGGCTTATTTGTTGCCTGTGCGACATATGGGTCGTCGGTGTGGTACGAGGCGGTCACGACCTCTGCAGGATATCGTTTGATACAGTCATGCCAGCGGGTGATTTTGCTTGCTTGCATGCCTGTATGTAGAACGGTTTCCACGGATGCTCTGCAGGTTTTGATGGGAGCTGCCCCTCTTGACTTGGAGGTTCTGCGTCGAGCAGTAGACTTCCGGGTGAAGAGAGGATACTCTGTGGCTGGTATAGACCTGGTGAGGGATGTACAGGCCATTGAAAATCTGAGTAGGGCAGAAGGCAAGGCAGTATTGGGGGAATGTGTGACAACCAGATGGGATCAGTCACACAAGGTTAGAGCCACGTACGCTTTTGTGTGGGATGTTTGTTTCGCGGGTGTTTCCTAGGATGCTTTTTATCGCTTACCCCTAAAATGCAGGCCTCTCTACCTGATCCTGTAATTAAGCAGGCAAAGGGTATGATGCTTGCGATCAAAAACAAAGTAGTGTGGTCTTGTGCCAGGCGCCCTAGAAAAAGGTGGATTATGTCTTGGGATTCACCTATAATATGATATCAAACTGATCTTGGAACTCGTTTTTCGAAAACCAAGTAAAGGGGAGAGTCATAGTTAAACAAGATATATCCTGGCAACAGGTGCGACATAGAGAAGCCGTCGGGAGGTATCAGAAGATTTATCTTTTCCGTAAATATAGTTGTATGACCAGAGAGATCTGGTTAATGAACTATGATAGGAGCATGGTGTACTTTGCTTTGCTGTGTTTATGATAAAGCAAAACTGGAGTAGCTTGTCTGCGAAACCCAGACCAGAGGGTTCTTCTCTTCTGGTAGCACGGGTGACCAGGTGCCCAAGGAACATTGTTCCTTCCTGGTCAATGATGTAGGATCCCTAGTGGGAGCATCGTGCTGGCTGTGGTTGCCCGAACAAGTATTTTCAGTGCTTTTGCGTTGCTCAAGCGTTGGTGAAGGAAGGCATTGGCTTGGAAAACACTGTTCATATCTATCCGAGGTTTTCCTAGATACCTCAACTCCTACCCGGGAGGTAGTTCACTTCATACCAACTGACTACAAAAGTACTTTGGCTGAGTGCGGGAGTGGAACCTGAGGAAGCTTTTCCAAGGGACCTACTTCCAATCTCTGGTAGTCTAACTAATCCTTCGGGATTAGTGTGAGTACACCAAGGGGGTGCCGGCCGTCACCTGAAGAAAGAAAGAACACATAACCAAGAAAAAGCATATAGTTAGAAACGGCACCTGTGTGGTGGCACACCATGGGTAAAACTTTTCAGCAAGACTCATGTAAAACCTTCACATCAGTTGTTAGGGATTGGGGGCTCTGCTGTGAAGATGCACTGTCATGTGTGTTGCGCAATGTTCAATGCATGTGGTGGTGTGTTGGAGCAGCATCCCTCTGTACTCTTTTATCTTTCTTTTGTTCCCTTCTTCTATTCTTCTCCTTCTCTTTTCCAGTTTTGTATGCGTTTGCATTGCGGGAAGGCATGTGGCTGCAACTTGTTGCAGGTCTGCGAAACCCTGACCAGAGGGTTTTCATTTTCTGGTAGGGGCCCCAGGAACATTTTGTTCTTGCCTGGTCGTGGCGTAGGACCCCTTGTGAGAGCATCGTGCTGGCTGAGGTTGCCCGAACAAGTGTTTCTACGGATCTTGCATTGCTTCAGGATCTCATGAAGGTAATGCAAGAACTTGGGAAACACTGTTCTTCGTCTATCCGAGGTGTCTAGATAGACCTCACTCCTACCCGGGAGGAAGTTCACTTCATACCAGTGACTTCAAAGGTACTTTGGCAGAGAGAGGAAGCATGTCCTGAGGAAATTTTCCAAGGGGACCTGTTTTCTATCTCTAAGGTGCTTCGACTAATCCTTACGGGATTAGTTTGAGTTCCCCAAAGGGGCGCTGGCTGTCGCAAACACGTTCAAGAACAGTCCTATGTGTGGTGGCACAACGTGAGTAAGGCTATCAAAGCGAGACCCACGTTAAACCTGACAATTGTTGTTGTTTCCTATGAGTGTATGTACTGATTATGTTAGCCAACCAGGTTTGGACTGAGCAACCAAATATCTTTCCTAGGGTAATTTGGTGGGCTAAATTCGAAGCCGTAATTGGTTTTCTCTATCACGTCAGGTTTTTGAGATACAAAAAAAAAAAAAACAAACATTCTTATTAGTTTTGTACAAACAAAATCATTGCTTTATTTAAAAATCAATGAATTTTCAAAAGTGAATAGCATTAGTTGAACATCGTTTGCATTTTGTTGGTTTGGTTTCAAGTGAAACTACGATTTTGTCCCAAAATCCATGATAATCAATAAATCTTGGTGAGTATGCTTCTCTTGTTCATCGGCCCAATTTTATGTGCATCGGCGAAGAAGAACGCCATTTGGATCAATGAATGGTTTATTTGAAATGTTTTGTTTTCCTGGTGAATACTGAGCCAACACGTTAGCAACTCTGTTCTGACGTAATGATGACATGCAGCGCGACTATCCCATGGACGAAGGAAACAACAATATTTTGCGAAACCTACTTGCATACCAGTGACCTGAAACAGATTAATTTTCAGTTATTTACGATGGTATATACTATATATACAAAGACATTTAAATCACACTTCTTAAGGTAACCACAGATTTTCCATTTATTATCATTGTATTTGGTATGGATTGGTATGAATGGTTTTTCATTCCCATTATGCAAAAGATGAACCTTTAAATTGTACTTAGAGCCGTCAATAAATAATCTCCATTCAGTTTTGTCATATGGCTGGTTCATTTTTTGAAATAAACCATCAATATCAGTACAGTATAGAATAGAGTGTTTCCTTTCAAAATGTGCAGCCAATTCCAATCTTCTATTTCTAGAAATTGTTATTTTTGTCCCAACTACAAGATGTTTCCACTGCTGCATGCAGTGATAACTAGAAATTCTGCGTCTTGCTTCGTTAAATGTAAATCCCGAATTAGGTCATTCAGCTCAGCTTGAGTCACTAAATGACATTCATCATTAGCCTGATACAAACTACCGCTGCTGGTGAGAGATGTTTCGGACTCACTGCTCGTAGCACTGGGAATGACTGGTAATGGATCATTTGGTGGACTTTGAACTGGTTTGGAAACCGATGGAACATTCACGTAATTAATATTTTTTCGATTTTTCGTATTGAATCCAGCAACTTTTGTTAAATAGAAATAACAATCGGTTTGGTGGTTACTTGACTCTCCCCAAAGTACTGAAATTGAAAAATCGATATAGATCTTCTTGTTATTTGACGACTTGTATAAAACAGTTCTGCAACTATTGGAAAACATTGTCGGTGTGCACTATTTCTGTTTAAGTTTCTGACAGCAAAACCAAAATAATGTAAATGTGCATATTTCAATGATTCTGATATTGCATATCCTTTTTTTCAACCGAATATTTACCACATACAAAGCAAAAATTGCTTGAATCAGTAACACCCGATCTCCCTGACATGCTTAAACGCTACTATTATGAAGATTTAGAATGAATGTTGGCTAGAACGAGAACACAAGTAAACAATAGTCAACAGTTTAGAGAAGGAGTGAGAGGAAGTTTTGATAGTGTTTAAAGCAATTTTATGTCATGAGAAGTGACGTAACGAACTAAAGAATTAACCGAATGCACTTTCCGAACAATCCAATAATCTATTGGAAGATTTAAAAAAAAAATATTTCGTGAGAGTCTAAACGCATTCTCTTAGGTAGGTAACTAACACCTGTTTGTAACACATAGCTCTTATACCAGTCTAGTGGTCATTGTCAGGTCCAAAACTGGAATCTGGTGCTGCCGCCTAATAAATAGCCCATCTCAAAGGGAAATTTATGAAAACACAAGAAAAAGGGAAGAAAAGCAAATCAGAAGTAGCACTAGTGCCTTTTTGGATTGGCCGATGTATTTGGTAAACATAAAACTAACATCATTCTGGAGATATGATTTGCAGGATAAGGACAAAACTATGACTACTACTATTCCTGCCACGCAGAGAATGCATCAATTAGACTGTGTATTTGTAATTGGTAAAGACTTAGTCACAGTTTCTCGCGGTTCAAAAGTTTTTATCACGCTTATTTGTGCACACGCTACGAAGAAAGGCAGAAACAATGGAAAATATATTTTCTGCCCTGATGTTCTGGGAGACCTTAAGGCATAGCAACACCTTCGATATTCCTAAGGCGGATATCCAGATATCACTAAGCAGCATGGTTGTCTTCTAGATAGCCAAGTTAACTTTAAAAAGTACTCTCTGTAGAAGATTCTTACACAAAGAAGGAAGATATTGAGCATTCGGTGGTAACTGCCAAGTTCAATAAGCCGTGGTATGATGAATAACGTCGCATGTTTCATTAAACATAATTTGATGCATCGATATACGATGTTATAAGAAAAACAAATTTAAAAGTGAAAATAGCCGATTTCATTGTTTCTTTTGTAAATTAATTCTTTTTGTATGTTTTCTAAAAAAATTACGATTGTTTTAAACAAATCAAAAATCGGATTTTGGAAAATGTCGTTTCTTTGGGCACTGTATTGGCAACTATTATGATCTGGTCGATGGGAATTAATTGCATTTAAATTATTTTAGATTTCGTTAAGAAAATTCATCTTGTTTGGCATTTGAAATGTATCCTGCTTCCAATCCCTAACGCAAATCAAGTACTTTATTCATATATGCTCTCAATATGAAATGAAATATAAATTTGCGTTGTCATTCTTACAAATTCAACGTGATAACCATGCCAGTAAATATAAAATAATAGTTTCAATGGATTATCGTTCCATTCGTGGAAGGAGATTTAGTTAACGCTTTTGCTGTTTAGAAAGAGCGGTAGCACATCCTCTGACCTGTTGTGAGCACACAACAGCAACTAATATGCTGAGTTTGGTTAAAGTTGTTTATGATTTGCCGCGACAAAAAGAAAGCAATTTTTCTGACTGCCTTTGATGATTGAGAATCGTTGAAATCACCCTTGCTGGTGGTTCATACTTTTATTGCCCTTCTTCATTGTAAGGCATTGACTTTTTGGTTTGTGATTCGTGTCCGTGATAAGAAATGTCGCGTCTAATCCAAATTAATTCAATATACGGAGGATAATGTGTACACTGTACAGGATACCCCGACACGACCACTTGTCAGACAACAGGAACAATAACCAATTTTCACTTGTCGTCTTCGGCTCATATTGCTTGCTCGTACCGCTTGCTCAGCAGATTGAAGTGGTAGAGTTGCGAGTCGAGTGGCAGAGCCTCTAACCTACCAACTAACTCCACATTACGTTGAGCGTCCGAGTGTCTGACGAACGCTCAGATTTTTGCTGATAAGCACTAATAGTATTACGGGTTGTTATTGTTTAGTTTTGTCAAGCCGTAATGTACACGAATATGCTACATATGAGCAGACATGACGGCAAGGAGTGTTAAGCTGTAAAACAGACAATACTTCTATGTGAATTTGGCTTTACGCCATTTGCAAAGTTTTCAATTGAGTTTTGTCTTTTTTTTTTTGGGTTATTAATTTTATATTGTTATGGAACATGAAAGAACATGAAAAGGACCTCGTTTTCGCCGGTTCATTTTTAATGAATCGTTATGCATACAATTTGTGTTTTTGTAATTCAACATTTCTACTTAATTAAAAAGTTTTTCTCCATGGCGTTTTCGCATTTCGGTTTTCCTGATGCCGCTTTTCTTCTTTCTTTGCATTTTTCTCGTTAGCAAAATTTACATAAAAAATTCAACTATTTGTTTATCGTCAGTTATTGTATAAATAAATAACATTGTGTGGATGCCAAGCTGCTGGGTAGCGGAGATGCCTTTGTTTTTGATGAGTTTGCATTAGACAAAAGCTAACAATAAAATAGAATAAAAAGCAACCATTGAACGAACGAAAGAACGAACGATTGAATAACATAGGAAACAATCGAATAAATTGATTATTTGATGCAATAAAAACCCAAGTCAATTCCGAGGATTCGATTTTATCGACAACAGGGATATTCTTCTGGTCCCCATGCAATGACAATCATTATAATCATTGACAAGGATGATGATTATCGAGCTGGTCGTAAATAACGACACCGTTTGCTTTGAGTTGAAGACGATAGAAATGAGACGAATGTTCACACATGGCTTCCGTATATAAGGAACACACATACCTCGGGTGCTGATGTAGGGTTATCAGACTGTTAAATATATATTATAACAATAATAGTATTCCTTAGAGATGTAAACTCCATATTCATCCTTTCTTAAATAATGTTGAATATGCAAAGTAGCAGCAGCCAGCTGATGCTGCATTAAAAACTTCGATTTGCTGAAAGCAGACTTACAAGGCAAATGGTTAGCGGGAGAAAACGGAGAAAATGGATCGAAACAAAACTTTGATTTCTCATGAAGAAGTAAATTTTTGTTTGATTTTCTTTCTGTTTGTATTTGTCAGGCATTCAGCCATCCAACCATTCAACAATCCAGACAAGCTATGGCGCTTTCCAACCAGCAGTAACCATCTATTCGTATGAATGAATATTCGCCCGGATGAAGGGGCAACAAGGCGAAAGATATAAAGACAATTCTATACGTTCCACTGTTGGTTGTATCCAGGCTTTTGTATAAAGTGTATACCTCAGACTAAGTAACACTAACGATATGTAGATTTCTCCTTTAAAGGATATCTTCTCACTCAACCCAAAGCATACACACAAATACATTCCTACACATACTTATGCAAGTGTGTATAAATAAACTCCTGTAAGTGTGCTTTAGACAAACGAACATAAATATTCCTATTCGCTTCACTGGGTTCAAACGGGGGATATTAGAAAAAGAAGGTGCCTTCTTTTATGTTTTCGGTACGTTTAAATTAGTTTTAATTTTCCCTTTTGATGGAATATAAACTAACACCAACGTAGTTAGTAGCACCTGGAACCTCATATAATCAAATAAAAACTTATATCGTCAAACGAAGCGAACACATAGTTGAGGTTTCCAATTTGACAACAAATGGCTCATAAGACTTTAAGAAGAGCATAATAATTACATTTTATAGCGCACTTGATAAAATGAAGATGTTGAAATTGGGATTCCTAACTTACGGGTTTTGTATTTTTTTTTTTTTTGTATTAATAGTCGGCGTTATAGCTTTAGGATAAGTTTGGTTAAACAACTTTAATCGGATTGGGTGGGAAACAAATCAGGTGAAGGCTCGTAGGCGTAGCACAGTCGATATATCTAAATTTCAAATAAATCATACAAGAAAAAATTGAGCATTATATTTTTCGGACAATTGCCCGTTTGAAGGCATCTAACAACTCACCTCATCGATCTATGTATTCTCATAAAAATGATAGCAATTATAAATCAATTTCAACAAAAGCAGACACATAATTTGATTGTTCTAATCGCACACCATATTAAAAATCAGCGGAATAGATCCTCATTTTGGTAGTGGCCCATGTAAATTTGCTTCACAAGTCAAGTAAAATCGCTTCTCGAAGCCAAACTTTAAGATGCAGTTTTAGTTGTTTAATATGCTTCTCTATGAATGTTACAGATTAAGGAAAAACTTAGCATCTCCATGTTTTTGTGTCACCAGGAAATGGTAAACTTTTTAAATCAATAACGTCGTGGACCGATTATACAAAAATTTAAATTTGGTCTATAACCAATCATATTTAAAAATAAGTGGCTAACTTGTTACTTACCAAAACATTAATTTTTATTATATGCCAACGCAAAAAATAATCCCATTCTGCGCCATATACCAGGATAGGTGAAACCAATGTGTGGTACCATTGAATTTTTGTTGTTATTAACATCTGTTCGCAAGCAACACTCTTCTCTTAATGTACTGGTGACATCATTAGTTTTAATCACACAGCATCCGAACTAATAGACCCTTTGTTCGTTCATTAATTTTTTCTGATTTTTTCCACTACTTGAGAAGGCCGAAGTACATCTCGTAGCTTTCTGCTAATGTTTATATCTTCGGGATAAGATTTTTGCCTATTTCTACTGAGGTTTTTCATACGGTTTTTGTCGTATCGGTCTGTCTAACTCAGTTTCACATCAGCCATATGTGTTTCTTAAATCCTCGTCAGAATTTGCAGTAGTGTGAATATTATACACGATCAGTTGTTGATTTACCAGGTCCAAAAGCGGACTGATAAGGCCCAATCAGGTCAGCTATAATTAGTTTTCGTCTTTTATGTATCGCACTCGACAGAATCTTTTAAGTGATGGGTTAAAGGCCAATACTGCACTAGAATCGCCTTTTTTAAGCCAAATTATTTTTGGGATCTGACGTATGTTAATTATTAGCTCATCGTCACAAGTCTTAAGCAGCTCTGCATGCAGACTATCAGCAACCGCAACTTTGTCGTATTTAAGCAGCGATATTGATTTCCGATCTCGTTTGGCTCGGTGCTGGGCAATGTATGCTACTGTCAGTCGAAACTACGAGCTTATAAAAATACTCTTTCCATAATTACAACACATAACGTATCTATGACTAAATTCCCATAGCTGTCTTTACAGGAGGGGAGTCCTGTCTTATTTCATTTGCTTCTGTCATTTTCGAAGGATTTCCGGGCTTTACCCTATATGTATATTTCTGTAGCCTCATATAACGGCCCTTTATGCAACCGTTTCTTTTCATGTTCTAAACAGACAGATTGCCTCCCTTTTGCTTATATCATTCCAGCAGGTGTAGCAGTTGGCAGCAACTTTGCCAACTATGCAGCATCCTTCCCATCAAAACATGCGACATTCTTCATTGTGCCACGATTTATCTGAGTTTACTTTTTTATACCTAAGTACTGTTTTTGCGGCGGTTGTCGTCGAATGCGCTATATGATGCCATTAAGTGTGAGAAGAAGAAGAAGAAGAAGTGAGAAGAACATCTGCATCCTGGGACTGCCTCGGAAATGTGGAAATCTGATTTCCCTTTTGGTCTCAACACCCTCGTCTTCCTTTAGGTCATGTGCACAAATCAGAGTGATGAAAAAAATTCGCCTTTAGCCAGATTGTGGCAACTCATCTCTTCTCACGTCTCTTAGTAACTGTAAACCCACATGCGAATTTATGCAATTTCTATGTGACACCGATAACAGTTGGCGGAAATGTCAAGTTTACATTTGTCAAATACATCAGCCAATCGACCAGGGGCACTTCGGTACATATTCTTAAATCACGATCCTTAAAACTTTTGCGAATCTCGTCATCATCCGGGTCGAGAGGATCTGATCGTATTATTGGGTCTGACAATGACCACTAGGCTACCACAAGAGTTGTGCAACTGGAAGTAGCACTTATGCAAAACGCATTTAGCGTTCTTCAAGTAAGTGGTAAAATACATTCTTCTGATTAATTTAGCTCTTGACAACGAATTAAATATCCTGCATCCCTTTCTCATTTGTAAAAATAAAAAAACTATTAATGGAACGGTGATGTTATTATTGTTCACATTTACAAATAGGCAGCACAGTTACTTCAAGTAGTCAGTAGGAAAAAATGTTCACAATGGTAAGGTTTGAACAAGCAGTCATAATGGCTGAGAGTGCTAAAAAGGTATCACTGGAGACTTATCTGACCTGCCAAATGTTTTTTTCTTGTTTTTAAATTCTTTATCTAATTACTCGAATTAATTTTTATATTTAATTAACTCATGATGGAGAATATGTGACATTTAAAATTACACAGTCATAAAATCTCGCAGTCATATTTGTAAAAAGTGCCTTTAATCACATCGTATCAACATCAATCGTATTACTGCAATCGTCGTTACTTTTATGAATACATTCATTTCAAATTTGTGATTTCGTGTTGAACAACTAGAAACATTCCTCTGAAAACTCGTAAACTATACTAAGTGTAACCGGTACAGAAATTTGAATTAGGTGAACAAACTTGTACATACTGTTCTTTTCAACGAATTTTGTGAATTATAGCATAATAAAAAAAGCAAAATTATAACCTACTGATCTTCATTATTATAATTTGTAGTTATTGTAACTTACTGGCATCCGCTTAGAAATTACAGAGAAATCGTTGATTTTTGTTAATTTGTACATGTTAATTTGTAATTGAGGTTCCCTAAGAAAAGCGACGATGCAGATCATTTTCATTCGCAGTAATTAGTTTACTAAATGAATTGAATAAATAAGAATAGAATGAAAGATGAGAACGTAAGGAAATATATATATATATATATATATATATAACATATATAATTTATAATTTACAAATAAGGTAATTTATATGGCAAGTTAACCCATGAATTTACCTTTGCCAACCATTACAATTTAGAAACAACAATCTGCCGTCCAGTCGACCCTAATTATAATCGGTTTTCATTCTCAGAACTAAGATAACAAATGTAAGATGTGTGCCAAATTTGGCACAATACAATGACAAAAAATGCTAGGGAAAAAATGTAGTCGAAAAATCGGCCGGTTTGTACGGGAGTTTCCAGAATGGAATGGCAAAACTGTACATTCCCATTCTTAGAAAACCCTTAATATGTGTCAATTTTTACTACATTTTGTGTAACAGGATAAAAGATATGATAATAAAAAAAGTTTTGAAATACATTTAGTCGAAGGAAAATTTGATAAACAAAACAAAGTCCCTCGCATCATTGAACGAGACAGAGTGATCGTCTGACATTAAGTAAGCTTAAGTGCATTCTACTTTTACACGCACTGAAATGGGACCTACAGTTGACTACCGCTCAAAGGAATATAGCTGTCTGTATCGGGAGATGTAACCATTATCACACCAACCATTGTCACGTGTACTAGCTATCACGACCGTGATATTTCTTAGAATCTTTCCAGTAATTGTCAAATTAGTGAGTTGTTAATAGTAATGTATGGCGATAGTTTATAGATACTACAAAGAACCTTGCCATTTCATACACCCCATTATGATACCGCTTTATTTGTGGATGAGGGTATTGAACAATATTTTAAATACGAATTATTATTGGAAAATAGGCTAAGTCGACACACGGACTAAGTTCCATTGCCCTGGCTTTTCCAGTATACCCACTTATCTGGCCATTGGTCGGTACATCGTCTCCTACAACATGAATAATAGTATCTCAGGTGGGAGAAGTCTGCCAGTGAACTAATCAATTCAAGGGCTAAAACTTGTTCTGAAAAAATCGACATTTTCAAATGTTTTTTCAAAAATTTTTTAAATTATTCTCTAACTTAAGACAATATATGACGGCTGTTGGTAAATATGGGAGTTAGTCATCCCATATCATATTTTTTTTAAGAGGCTACATAATTGTGGGCGTAGTCATTGGAAATTATTTCAGAAAATATTTCATGGGATAAATGAGATTCGTAGATGCATTATGTATCAGAACACCATATTTTTATTACGGCCACCGGTCTTGCAGTCAACCAGTACATTGCTAGCAGCAATCTCTGGAGGTTAATGGATATGTTTCGGTCCGGCCGAACTTTTAGCCTCTTTCCAACCTTGCGTCTGTTCCCTTTGTTTTTTTTTCATGGTGATCTTCCAGGGATGGTGTTCATCGAATCCAATTATGTACCAAAATGTGCAAGACACTATAAATATACCTTTTTATAGAGTTTAGTTTTTTCTTATCCGAAAAAACTAAAGAAAAGTTAATAAATAGTAATTTCTTGTAAAAAATAAGTCGTAAAATAGACAAATAAAATAATAGTGAGAAGGTGGATGCAGGAGTGCCATCAAGAACTCATTTTGACAAACTTTATGAATTTAAGAAACAACTGTTTTGCAAGAGCCACCTTGGCTAATAAACTATCATGTTTATTAAAATTTTGATAAAAGTCGATCCTCTTTAAACCTCAAAATTAAAATGGTACTTTTGGGGAGGGTCCCACTTTAGCAATCATAAAACATGAAAAAATAGTTTTCGCATAAAACGCTTCACAAAATTCAAATATTTTTTCTTTCAGGTGTGTGGAGTTAAGTCCGAATTACATAAAGCACACATGTGGACTTTTGGTGAAAAAGATCTGAAATGTTAAAATTATTGCTATTAATTGTATTAAAACCATTATAACTTTCGTCTATACTCTTCGACACGTGAATCAAATGCCACATATTTACTCTATCTCAAAGCTTCTCAATATACAAATGTAAAGAAAATCGTGGTTTAATTTGTTAGGTATTCCCCGCAGAATTTTAATAGCTGGTCTCATAAATTAGCACTCTCATCCGGTGCTCATTTTTAATAAGGTTATGTTAAATGGACTCATTATCAGCTAAAGACCACAATCTGAAACCGAATGAATATGTTAGCAACGGTTATATGACGGAAAAAATATGTAATGCCAGCATTTCATTGGTGAGGGGGTTGATGCTTCTTTGAAGCCGTCTCAGTTATCACTTGATTGATGTATTGGTGTCACACGCGCAAAGTGTTCACAAAACAGTTCTAGATTTTTCTACTTTTTCAAATTTGTGATATATTATTTGCAAAATCTAGTACTTAAAACGATAGCAATGTCCATTTTTATTTATTATGTACTCCTGGAGTCCAGTATTTGCTAATGATATCAGAAAAATGTTAAACCCAACAACTTTGGAGTATAAACTTAAAATAAATAAATGAAAGGTATGTGAAGTTCGCACCTTCATACATGAAGGTTTGAAATAACATTCGGAATATTTTTAACACAATTCAATAGCAATAATTTCAACTTTTCCTGTTGAGACACGAATTTAACTCGCAATTTTAACTTCACATACTTTAATTTTTCTATCAAATATTTTTTAAATTTTTCTGAGAATGAAATTTATTATTCTTATGAGAACCTTTTCAGACAAATTGACAAAGATTTAACTTTGAAGAACAAAAACTTTTTTTTTAAGTAATGCAGACGTTGGTATATGTAACGGTAGGATTTATAATATATCACGCTAATACTGTGCTTTCATGTTTTATTGAAAACAATTGAAAAACTTGTTGTAAGCTTATATAAAATTTTAAAATATAAATGTAATTAATTCAACATGGAAGACTGGATTACTCATTTACTCATTGTCACAACTTTTCTTAGATGTTTTAGAATACATAAACTTTATGATATTATGAAGGCATCAATTTAAAAAAATGGTTAATTTTTGTTAAAACAAATTTTTTATTATGGCAATTCTAGTTAAGTATTCTACATTTGACGAATAACGGTGAATTTGTATTTACCAAAAAAATATATAATAATATGAAATATGTGATATATAATATATGTATATATAAATATATATATATAACATAATATATAGGTAATATATATATATATATATATATATATGTATAAATGTAAGGAAAAAACCGAATCAGATGATAAATCCTTTTTTTTAGCCGAAAAATGTTTTGGTCATCAATTGTCCATTGGTAGCAGCTTTCAAGGACTGTATCAACAACTCCCGTTTCTTGCTTCGAAGTTGAATTGATCTAATGGAAGTCCTCTAGGCAGTCAAGTTTAAAGCAAAATATATACAGCTAAAGTGGTATTCTCAAATTTTAAATGCGCTCCTAGTGTACGTAGTAAATGTCAGAAATTGAAAATTAAGTTGTAGGAAGAACAGAGTCAACAAAAACAACAAACAATTATCTAAATACATCCCTTTGCTCCTCAATGACCTCTCAGTGGCATTTGTTAGATTTTGTAGTCACTTTAATACAAGTCTTTCCTTGTACGATACATCTCATTCTGTTTGCGTATGCAAACACCAGTAACAGGATAAAAAGAGAACAGAGACTACAAGAACACATGAAACTCAGGACACCGAGCAACATCAATAATGGTAACAGTGGCAGCTATATCAGAAATTGCAAAGTGAAGAGCACCATCATCAAATTCCATTTTAAAGTTTAAAAGGAGAACACGTTCTCTTAGTCTTTATTAACAACAACATACATAGGACTTGATGACCACACACACAAACACACGCGCCGAGGACCGACAACCCCAACGAGAATTCCAATAAAAATAAACTCGAAGCTTTTCCAAAGTAGTTTGTTTGCCTTTACTCCTCGTTTATGGGTTTGTTTTTCTATTTTCTTTTTTTTTTTTTTTTGTGTGGAGGCATGCGTGTGTGTGCGCTTGTGTGTACGTTCTCTATTCATTGCTTCGCCCAAGCAATAGTAATGAAAGAAAGGCCAGAAGCAGGCACACTCCACTGCCAACGCCCCACCACTCCATGCCACACGCAAATGGTGAGCCTGCAAAAATTCCCCCACAATGAAAACACAATAACAATAAAATTAAATGTGAGAATGTTTGGGATTTGTAGATTTAAAGTCTCAAGGACTCGATGATATCTTTTGAACTTGTTCCACTCGCCTCGTGATATGAACGCTGATGCTGACTGCTACCATTACTACTGTTGTTGCTTAATAAATAAATACGATAACATTGTGCTACTACCACAATGCATTCACAAATATTTTGATAGTGTTCTCTGACCTGAGCGAAGCGAGGCCACGTCTTGTACTACTAACAGTGGAACAGTGATCAACTACGACTAACGCATTTAACTGGCGCCGGAGTCAACTCGTCAGTCCGACAATTCATCTATAGATTCGTCCATGGCCTGATTGTTAGTGGCAAGTAGAAGATGAACGAGTGAGGGAAGTACTACATCTTGATTGTGCTGGACCCGGGGGCATGTTTTGTAAACAGCACGTAAATTGCAAATAAAAAGGGAGTCGTAATTAAACTAGAAATATTGTTGTTGTAGTAAATATCGTACAATAGTCAATCCCTCCCCGGCATCGGAAGCGACCGAAATAAGCAACTACTTGGTTCTGGCTGCACTTGCTCAAATTACACCCGTAGCCGGCGAAAGTACGAGTTGGATGCGAAGAAGCTCAAGTTTGCATGTCAAGTTGGTCAACTTGAAATGAAATGGAATTGCTTTGGACGGCAAATGCACTACAAAGCAAATAAGCGAAAATGCAATAGAATAGAACAGAGCAGAATAACATTCACGAAAGAAGTAAAACTAACTTTGTGGATTTTGTAATTAAAAAATATGTTTAAGAACCACATCTTGGTCCTTGTTCTCCACTTGCCGACATTGTTAATTGTAATTCTAACAGTTCCAGTTAAATGAAACATTTATACTGAATTTAATAAGGAATGAGATTATGATTGATGCTGATAGACAAAAAAGGTTCCATTTCAGGAATAATTATAATTATTACTAAAAGGGAAAAAGAAAATTGTAATTTGGATTCATCTGCTATTATTCGCATGGAAATATAAAGTATCCTTTGCAGGAGATGCGACGGGAAAGGCTACGATACGCTCGATGCAAAAACTGTCATGTCTATAGCTGTCATTCAAAAAGGCGTAAATTCGGATATGAATTTGTAGTGAGTAAGAAACTTAGATGGGTTTTCGCTCTATAATGCTAAAACGTCAACATATCGTCACAAAAACGGCACTTGGGTTTGAAAAACTACGGGAAGAGCCCTGCTACGATGTAGTGTCTGAGAGGTATTCTGAATACATGTCAACGCTGCAGCAAATTTTAGTGCGTGATGCGAGAGAACGTTAAGGAAAAGAGAGTCTGGTTGTCCTTTTAAGGTGAAGAAACGGTTGAAGCAAAAGAGGGGGAGCCAGAATTTAGATAGGTCCAGAAATACATTTGAACAATATTAATGTTCTACCAAAAAGTAAACATCATGGTACAAGAGATGTCTGCTATAAGGACAACGTGCACCATATGAAAAACTCTGTCATATTTTACGTTTAATGGAATGCAAGAGAATTTGTTTCTTCTTCAGGCTTCGCAGTTCTGGATTTTAGCCACTTTTAGGGCTTTTCGTAAATCCTTATGAGCTCCCCAATTTCTGAAACCCGATTTATGCAGAGGGGAAGTTCCGGAAACGTTAATTCGTATTCACTTGGGAACATTTGAATAAATTTACTTTAATTTTTACTGTTATATTTACTTTTAATTTTATATCTGTTATCACATAACACTCTTAGCGAAGACATTTTTGAAAACATGATAAGATTTTTCACATCTGCAAACGCTCTTCTAACATTTCTGCCTTTTTCAAACGAATTTATCATGATAACATTTGATACCGTTTTTTATTTGTGTTGTTCCTATGATTGATATGTGTCAACTCTCAACAACTTGAAACAAGAACAATGTATTTCTACTCTATTCCCATAAGAGGAAAGACTCCTTGCGTACTCAGTGTAATCATTTATTCAAATTTGTATTCAATTTAAACTCCTCAATTTGATATCAAAGAAAAATAATTCATTCTCGAATAGGGTTGTTTGTTCGCAAAGAATCCAAGTATGCACAGAAAATATAGAAAGTTTAATATTGTTTGGTTAATATTCATATTCTTTCTAAACGATTTAACTAAATGTCCATTTGGCTACATTATACAACGGCTCTATCAGGGTTAACACCCAAGTCCTTCCTTTAACATTAAATTAATTCGGACAGACAAACAATATACATGGCCTTATAAATAAATAATTAATTCGTTAAACTGAACGAAAATGTGAAATTTGAGAAGAGATAATGGATTTTGTTTGATGTTTCAATGAAGTTGCAATACCCTTTGGAATCATTTTTCAGACAACTCAATTAGAATAGTTTAATTTCGCTATTTGGCTCAATGTTATTAATGTAACTTAAGGCACCTATGTAAGTTAGAGTCATTTCCAGGATCTCATAAACTGATACTTTGCCTGTATGAACTCATAATGAAATAAAAAAGTAGAAAGGAACGCATTTACAACTTGCTGACCTAACAAAGCCGCTCACTCTTTTTTTTTTTTTTTTTTTGCATGCGAATACTTTTTGTACATCCACCCGAATGTATGGGAGTATACATCATTTTATATGGCAAAAATACCCAGATGGAAGCATTTAAAGTATCAAGTGTGTTTTAAGCAAATGTGTTTCATACCTTTTTAGGTCGATTGTGCGCTGTCCGTCTGTTTGCCTAGTAGACGCGATAATTGTGACAAATCTCTATAAAAAAATTTAGCACCCCTCAATATTTTACCAGATCGTAGCCTTCTGGTGTCTCCCATAGAAATTGGCCGATTTTTAGAATTTAAATTTTTTCTCTGTAACTCCAAATTCTTTTACTGAAGTAACTTGTTATATGTTTGTCCATTGCATTGTTTTATAATATTTGCAAAATTTGAAAAGATCTACTTACTAACCACGCTTCCTCAGATACTTCGTATACATATGACCGATTTATTGTTCTTCTTCAAGCAGTGGTGCAGAATGCAGTCAAATTTGGCACATATCATGCGCTTGGTAAACCTGGTTCTGGGAGCTATAATGGATGGCTTTACAACTCAACTTCTGATACTCCCCTTACAATACAATCGATTTAGTGCACACATAAGATTCCAGATTCGTATCTCTCATACAATTGCGCTATATTCGATATAATTTAGCACACATCAATTGTTTAGTAAATTTAGTTCTGCATATGAAAGTGGACAGCATTGACATGCCCTCAAAAATCAATGTCTACTCCACAATTTCTAGGCAGAGATACAGACACACATAATAACGTTTTTTAATTTGGAATATTTTTTGATAAGAGCATATCAATAGATAAGAACACAACAGTTCTGATATACTTCTGATTCATTGGGTGGAGGCATATGTAAGTTAATTCACCTGACTGAAATGCCTGTGATGCTTCAACATAAAAATGCTTTTTGAAAACATAATTAGCACAGAACTTTCTAAAATGGTACAACAAATCATTTACCATTTTCAAAAAGAAAAAAAAAAAGAACCAAATTATGTTATTAAAGTTAATAAAGTGCTTATTTAAATTAGAGAGAAATTGGAACGGGGCGAATGCAATTCACATCAAGTTCGTTCACACAATTTTGAGCAAATTTCTTATATGAAATTGAATCATTAACTGAAATTGAAATTTATTTCAGGTAAATTGACTATCATACCTTCACACAACGCCCTTTTGCATTGGTTCAAGAGTATATTGAGTGACAGAAGGGTCGTCGTAAATTGTTAGGTTTTTATCAACAAATGCTGTAGATTAAAGCGCAATAAAGTAATTGAAATTATAACTTACTGAGTGTGAGCATTATAGTTTACTGTTATCCACTTGGAAATTATAGAGAAACAATCGATTTATACTAAATCGACTAATTCGAATATTAAGTGCTCTAAGGGGGTGACAATACAAGAAGACATTTTTATTCGCAGAACTAAGTTTAATAAAAACATTATGTATGCTAAATCAGGTAGCGCAATTTAATGAAATTTAGTAATGAAAGATTGAATATAGGGGTTAACTTAGAAAATTTGTGTGGGAGGTACCAGGAAGTGTATGGTTACGCCGTCGATTATTTCATATTCAAACAAGCATGTAATGACAAAAATGTTAGTTGCTGCTGCCCACGAATTGGGTTTGCAAGAGAAAAAATTAAATTTCTATAACTCAGTCAATTTCCATTGGAGGTACCTAAATGGATCTTGCAATGCGGTCAATTTTCATTCGTAGAGCTAAGTTTATAAAACGCTTAACATGTGGAAAATTTGCCTGAAGTCAGTGCAATTGTTTGAAAGATAGGGAGCTAAGAATATATGGACTAAATCGGCCATTTATGTAGGAGATACAGAAAGGGTAAGGTTACTTGGTCGATTTTTTCCAAGTTTTATAAAGCATCATAAATTAATAGAATGATGCAAATCGGCCATTTATATGGGAGTTACCAGAAGAGGTTGATCGATACAGTCTATTTACATGATCTCGCTCTGATCTAGCAAAACATTGGGCTATGAAAAGTTTGAAGAAGTTTCATCAACGTTCACAACAGTTATCGCGTCAATCTGCAATTTAAATGAAATAGTTTTAAAGGGATGAAGCTGTTGGCATGAAGTGAAGTATTTTTCAAATTTGCCCACTGCTAAATTCAGCTAATATATATCAGGTATCAGATATCAGGTTTGAAAAAGCTGTTGTCTGGCGTACTTTCAGACACCGGAAAATTTTTCAATTTTTAACACAGTTTATCGCTGACGCTGTTATTTTTTATACCAAAATTAATCATTTTGTCCCCTGTGTTCAAAATCATTTATTTTGCTTTGACGCCTCACTACTTAACCATAGAAAAAAATATTTTACCCACAAGAAGTATTTTTATAATTTCAAGGTAGGAAGGTATATGTATATCACTTGATATGGCCAAGAAGCACCCGGAAGGATGCATTTAAACGTACTACGTATCTTTTGACCAAATATGTTTCATGACATTTTAAGTCGATTAAGCGATGCCTCTCTGTTTAGTTGGCAGGCAATACCAAAAACTGCGGTAATCCTTTACAAAGCATTAAAAAGCTGTGGATAGCCTAATATTTTGTAGATGATAGCCGTGGATCATAGATGGAGTAAATCGACATACTTGCTCTGGTACTTCAAGTAACAATTGATCGATTTTTCGAAATTCCATTTGTTCTCTGTAACTCCTAACTCGTAAGTTTCAGAAGCTAAAATATTTGTCAATTACATTTGTTTACAATGCTTGAAAAAATCGACCAAGTGATCACGCACATTCTGGTATGATATATGGCCTATTTAATCCATATACTCGTATTCTCAGCTTTACATCTTTCAATTAATTATACTGAATTCTGTCAAATTTAGCATACATAATAAGTTTTGTGATCTAAGTTCAGAGAATGAAGCTAAGGGCACCTCCACACGCCTTCTGATACCTCCCACGCAAATTGGCCGATTTGTTAAAATCCAATTTTTCCACTGCAATTCCTAATACGTTGTCTGCAGTTACCTAAATTGCCAATTGTCTTGCATTATAATGTTTAACAATGAAATAAGAGTTTCATTGAATTTATAGCTTTATGTGTGTTTTATTTAACTTTAGTTATGAATCCGAAAAATGGATAACCCTGGATTTATACATTTTTCAAGAAGCTTAAAATTTTGTTTCATTTATTGAATTTTACAATTTTGATTCTTTTATTACATTTTAATTCTGCGGACTTTTTTATAATAACTTTGCATTTTTACACTAATGCAAAGAACTCCCTGGAGCTCCCTGCTCCATAAAATGTCATAGATTACGCTGTACTTTCAAAACATCTAATAACTGCTTCTGAATTGATCTTCCAAAAATTTACATTCCTTTGCAATAAGCTCGCTCTTGTTCCATCTAAACTTCCTAATGTTTCCGAATATTTATTTCGTTGGAAATTTATTTATATATTCAACAAATTTGAAAAGCCTCTTGTACTATTTGTCGTATAATAGATGTCTCCGAGTATATTCCATTATGCTTTTATTACCCAAAACTCTGGCATATTAAATCCATTTTTACATTACATTTTAATACATATTATCTTTTGTACTGTATATTAAATACACGTATGGATACATTTTCCATTTTTTATGCACTGAGCATGCATAAATGTTTAACTCATCAAGAAAACTATGACTGGAATTGGTTATAAACACAAAAAATCCCTTTTTTAAAAGTTTTAAATGCCATAGGATTTGTGTGCAAAATGTAAAACTACGAAAAAACAGAGTCTGCACTTTCTGTGCTTATAATGTCTACTTTCAAGGTATTGAGATCCTTGCCAGTGGTAGTCCCTTAACATCAAGGAGACTACAATCTAAACATATTTTGGCCGTAATAGGTTCAAATCTGCATAAAATAGTATTCATCCGCAGGCATCACAGGGTGTGAAAAACAAGGAAAGGGGACAACTGTGAAACTTAATTTCGAATATTCGAAAGCAGTAACTGAAGAATTAAGTAAATACTACAAAAATAAAATACACCAGCTACACAAACTGTTCAAAAAGCAGCAAATATTTATAAGCAGAGCTGGGTATGTAAGCTGATACTAGGGTGAACAAGCGTCTTTCATATGAAAAATCGAACGTATTTCAAATACCAGACATTTTTAAAAGAAACGGTAATGCAAAGATTAATCAAAACGAGTATAGGAATTTCAATCACGTGAACGGATTTATATGCCTATAGTCCTTCTGCATTGGTGATAAAGTGTGAGCATTGCCACAAGAAGCGTGTTAAATTGCTAGGTATTTACCCGAAAAAACACTAAAAATGCAGTCTGTTTCAGTCAGTAATAATTAAAAATTTGGAACAATTGAATGATATAAACCCAGCAGTACAGTTTAAATTAAGTAATTTATATTAGAATGACCTATCCGATTGATTTTTCCAAATTTTACAATAAGATTGTAAAGCAACATAATGGGCAAAAAGAAAACATTCAATTTCTTTAAGAGGTATCAGAAGATATGAGTGGATATAATCCATTTACGATCCCCGACTACGATCTGATGGAGTATTAGGCTAGACCAAGTTTTAGGAAGTTTCTAGATAGCTAGATAGATGGGAATAGCTCAATCGGCTTAAAAAGTCATGAAAAGGTGCTTGGTACTTCAAACGCTTCCTTTCGAGTCTATAAGTTTGCAGTCACAAGAAAAAAAATTAATTTATTTAGGAGGTACCTGAAGGTACGCTTCCATCTGTGTGTTATATTTATGACCGCGTCAAATAATGTATGCTCTCATTATTTCGAATAACGATACAATTATAGTGTCTCAGAAATATAGTTTATTTTACGACAAAAAATCACTGTGCGGTTGTTATCACTCCAAAACCGGTCTTTTAGGATGGATGGAAAACTAAAATTTTTTTTTTGAAAATTTCAGTGAGATATCGCGTGAGTTTAAACCGATCTAGAAAAATTGTTTCAAGTAAAATGTTATGGATGGAGTATTCAAATTGACCAGTCTTTCCTGAATTCGACATCTTTTAAATCCATTTGTTTCCATAAATCGTAGAAAACAAGATTGAATTTTGTATTCTATTCTATTCTAAGGAATCTATGAAACAGTATATTTTTCGTTCAATAAAAAAAGTTAAATATATTATTTTACCAACACTTCTAAGTTCAACGGACATTGATGTTACAAATTATAATTAGTTAGTTTAGGTTACCTTTAGTTTTTGAGGTATTCCGCTACCAAAATATGTTGGCAGTAGTACCAAAGTGGGCCTTTCTGGCTACAGCTGGTGTTATTACTTTTAAAATGCAGTTAGTCTTGTTAAAAGCTACATTTTCCAAAGTGCTTGTGAAGTAAGTAAAGCAAAGTATGAATAATTTGTTATTAATTTCAATCAAAATGTGGGAAGACCGGTTGGCCGAAATATGAAGTTTTTCGATTTCAATTATGGTTGCGTATCATATTATTATCATAAATATAAAATAAATATCATTAATATTATTATCACAAATAAGCTGTGTATGAAAGGAAATATAAATTTAAATCCGTCGTATCAAATTTCACCAGAGCATGAAAAAAAAAAAATGGTCGCTTTATATGTGTTTTGCTCACATTTCGATTTTCAGCATGTGAGTGCGTGTTCTAATATTTCCTGTCGAGACTGTTAGTCACTTTGAAATTTATAGGGCGGATGCGGCATCACATACCGTCCAATCTATTTCGTGCTCATCAACCTCATTTGGCCAATCGCTCCTGTGATCATCTTTGAGCGTGAAATTTCCTGAACGAAATTTCATGAACCTATTTTGGCACAAATACACTGTTGTGCTGCCAAGGGTTTGTGACATTTTATGAAATAAAAGAACAAGTTATGGCGAATGTCTTTCTTTTGTATCTCCATAATGCGATATAAAAGTAAAATGATCACTGAATATGTTGTGACACATCACAAATTAAAGATTGAAATGTCAGCTGTGTAACTTTACAATAATTAGCTGTGGTGAATCATTTCAAAAATGTAAAATATATTATCTGTGTGAGAAAAAATTAAATTATTTTCTTGTCAACGCTTTATATTTCCTAAGCGGATAATTTCAGGAAGTGAAAATTTTTACTTGTGTTGTTGACTTTTAAATGGGAGTACATTTTCTTAAGTAATTCGAGTAATATAAAACAAACACAGCTCAGAATCCCACAAATAAAAACCAAATATACAAAAAAGTAGACAATTTTGGCCATGAATCGATTTTGCTCATTTTTGCTTTTGTAATATCTCACAAAATTTTTTCAAAATTAAACATTTTACTAACTTAATGTAAAATGTCTCGAAAATTGATTTGTTTTCTATATGTGTTCATTCAAGATTACAACGTAACTAAAAAACAGTTTTTTAGAATGGATAGAAAAACGAATTTTTCGAACTTTGCAGCGGGATATCACATTAACTTAAGCCGACTTAGGGAAACTGTGTTCGGTTTAAACGTCATAACAAAGTAACTTGACTAACCTTTCAATACGTTGACATCTTTTTATCCATCTTTTAAGATTTTATTAAAGTATTCAAAAGCCCTAAATTTTCTGAATCCAATTTGTTTCCCTTTAATCATGCTTTTGAAAAAATTCAATTTTATATTCATTAAGAAACCGAAACCGTTCAATACCATTGAATGAATTGTGATGAATTTATGAATGAATTATGAATTTATTATTAAGCAAACGTTCTTAAGTTCGACAGGCTTTGAAGTTACAAATTGTAATAAATACACCTGCTTTAAAAATAGATAAATTAACGTGATGAGTAGTACTTAGTTGGGTAAATCAAACTTAATATTGGCCAGTTTAGATTATCTTCATTTTTTGAGTAATTCCTCTACCAAAATATATCAGCAGTATTAAAATTTACCTCACTGATTATGACTGATATCATTCCCTTCAAAATGCGTACAATGTTGTTAAAAGTCACATATTTAATAGAAGTTGTGGAGTAAGTAAAGTGAATAATTTTTTGTTCATTTATTTTTTTTTTTTTTTCACACATAAATGTACAAGCTTTTCACAGAAGGCCGAGAAGATGTGAATCACGACGCTCGGTCTGGACGCCCCAGCTCATCAACAACCGATGAAAATGTTGAGGAAGTGTAGAAAATTGTTATAGAGAATCGTCCACTCACAATTAGAGAAGTTGCTGAGGATGTCGGATGTCGTATATGGTTATGACATCGAAACCAGAGCCAAATCGTCCCAATGGAAGAGTCCAGGAGAGCTAAGATCAAAAATAGCACGCCAAGTTCGATCAAATACAAAGGTTTTGCTCATTGTTTTCTTCGATTACCATGGCGCAGTGCATCAGGAGTTGTTACCACAAGCTCGTACGGTAAATAAGGTGTATTACCTTGAAGTTATGCGCCGTTTGCGTGAAGCAATACGAAAAAACACCCGGAATTGTGGAAAAAATTCAATTTGCATCATGATAATGCACCTGCTCATTCGTCTTTGCTTGTAAGAGATTGTTTGGCCAAAAACAATACCGTTATCATACCTCAACCACCGTATTTACCAGATTTGGGCCCCTGCAGCTTTTTCCTGTTCCCAACATTGAACAGACCCAGAAAGGACGGTATTTTGCGACAATTGAGGAGATAAAAACCGAATCGTTAAGAGAGCTCAAGGACATACCAAAAAGTGCATATCAGAACTGCTTCGAGGATTGGAAAAAACGCTAGCACAAGTGTATTATATCTGAGGGGGAATACTTTGAAGGAGATAAAATAGAAATTGATGAATAAATAAATATTTTTGAAGAAAAATGAAAATTCACCTTATTTTTTGAAAACACCTCGTATAAATTTGTTCTTTCCTATAGCCATCAACTACCACCGTGTGTTGGTTTTGTTTAAAGAAAAAATGGAAAAATTTATAGAAAAAATTGACAAAAAACGCATTTCTTCAAAAGTGGGTTTAGTTCCTGGTTGGATTAACTTTTTCTGACCGAACCAATTTTTCGCAGTCAGCCAGTCTGGGATTGCAAATGGGCTGTCTTCGCTACCTGGTTTCCGAGATTTATTTTTGTTCCATAACTACCAATTCTCGAACTTCTATGATCTGATTTTTTTATGCACATTATATGGCTTTAAAATTCTCAGTACACTTTAAGAAGATTCATTGATTGACCACACATATTTTTTTCGAAATTCTATGTTTCCTCCATAATTTCTAATTAGTAAAATACAGTTGCGTATATATTTATTTTTTGCATTTTCTAGCGCCCACTCCTCTTTCGGTAGCTCCCCCATGAATGACCGATTTAGTCCATATGTTTTTTGGTTCCATACTTTTCAAGAAGCTGTACTGAATACAGTCAAATTAGGACCACATCATGCGCTTCGTAAAGTTAGTTCTTAATGAAAATGAACGGCATTGCTGCACTCTTTCGAGCACCTCCCATACAAACTGGTCTATTTTCCGAAATTTATATTTTGTCCTGTAATCTCTAGTTTGTAGACTGCAGTTACTTAATATTTTGTTATTTATATTGCATTATGGTGCCTGCTAGAATTAGGAAATTTCGACCTCAGCATAATTTAGCATGCATTAGGCGCTTAGTAAACTACATTAAGTTCTGTGATCGAAAATGAGATCCATGCCTACGAATTGCTCGATTTTGCAAATAATTTGCAAATAATTAATGGCCCCTCTAAAATTTCTAAACAAAGGCTTTCAGTAATTTATAATGTTGCACCTTTTTTTTTGTGCGTTAATTCAGACAATATTTTTATAATACCCGATCGATTTACCACGGGTTTCACACTTTCCGACAACGCAAAAGGACATTGAGTGAGGGTATACTAATATAATACTATCAGTTAACCTGACTGATATTTCTGCACTGGTTTGAGTATTTTCCAATAATATTATGACTATCACAGTTTTATAGGATAAAAATTTAATTTCGCTAAATCGGTCGATTTGCGTTGGATATACCTGAATGGGCATGTCACTGTACTTTATTTTCATTCTCAAGTTATTCCAAATCATCAAATGCATGGTGTGTGGCAAATTTGGCAGCATTCAATTCAAATGCTTGAATCTAACGTTATATGGATTAAACGCCTCGGTAGTGCTTACTTGGTCGATTTTTCCTTAAATTTTTCAGACGTTTACAGCACTACAATGAACAAAAATTTAAGTTTCTGCAGCATACGATTTAGGAGTTACAGAGAAAATATTGAATTTTGTAATAACGTGATTTTTACCTTGGTAAACGCTTAATATGTAGCAAACTTGATAGAAATTAGTGTAAAAATATAGAAGATGGGCACTTAAAAATATATGGGTTAAATCGGTCATTTGTGTGAAAGGTACCACAAGGAGCATGATTAACCGATCGATTCCTTCGGGTTTTACTAAGTATTACAATCCCAAACAAATGACAAAAGTTTAAGTTCGCTGATTCGTGTGTTACCAAAGTGGGTGAGTCGATATAGCCCATTTAAAATCCTAGGCTACGATCTGGAAAATGTTACGATGTGCCTAGTATAAAGAATTGTGAAAGTTGCGTGCCTATCATTCAGTTGACATCGCTCAATCCACTTGAAAAGCCATGAAGCACACAGGATAATTGGTACTTTGAACGCTTCCTTCTACACCATTGTATCCTTTCCAGCATCTGTGTAATACTGTCATGCGTAGCCTATAATTAATGAATAAAAAGTACAATTTTGTATGACAATGTCTGGTATTCTGAAGCTGAGTTCAGTCCATGTATAGGCAACTTCTTGCACTGATATATAGTGTAGAGAATGGCGTAATGACCCATTATGGGAAACAACCCCTTATCATGAATTATACAACGACTTAGTCCTTTTTTCCGTCAAATTTAATATTTTTGAAGAACCAATCCCCACAGTTAAGTCGGGTTTTAAGTGAATTATATGAATTAGGACGTCCCTTTCTCTTAAATAACGAATAAATGATAAACCTATTTTGAAGAAGTGGGTAAAGTCAGCCCCCTATCTGAATATATGAGACCTCTATTATGCTTCAACAGAGACGCTTATGGACGGATGAGTATTTCTAGTTGTTATAAACAGAACGACAAAATGAATGCATCTCCTATGTTACTGAGTGCATTAAAATTATTGTGTATAAAAGCGGCTTCCAGTAGAAATTTCAAAGTTATGGTGAAAGAGTTATTTTAGGATTTAAGGTTTCTTACAAGGAGAGTACCTGAAAGGATTAGACTACACAAAATATTATGATTATTCAACATATGGGTAATAAATGTGATTTTTGATAAGTCCACCATTTTCTATGGGATGTACTTTGGTACACACATGGTGAATAGCCCATCCAGTAATAGTTCTAAACTAGAACCAAAATTGGTTTGCCTTGCTGTAAACTTGTGGACGGGTGCATGAAGCGGCGTGGGGCATCTTATTTTTAATAAAAAATATTCGGAATTAAAACTCAATAAGGAAAGCAAAATTACACCCTTCTGGAATTCTTTGCTTAAAGTTTATAGATGGATCCCTGATTTTTGCTAAATGGGCCAATTTGTATGTGTGGCATAAGAGCCGTTGCAATGCAGCCCATTGGTATTTGCTAAGCTGAGTTTACTAATTGCCTCACGCCTAGCTACATTATACTGAATTAAATTTCGACAATTCGGTAAATTTTTAGAAGAAGTACCAAAAGGTGTGTGGTGATTCCCCCCATTCACTAGCGCACGATGTGTGCTAAATTTGACAAAATTCAATATTCTTGAAAGATATAAAGCTTAGAATATGTAGCTTAAATCGGACATTTGCAAGGGAGGTACCGAAAGGGTTGTGGAAATGCAGTCTATTTTCAATTCCGAACTTTTCTTTAGCAAACGATTGAAGTATATCAAATCTTTTGTTAGTGCATCCAAACAGAAGATACGAATCTTAGAATTTATCCGTCAATCAGCATAAACAAATACGCTGGTCAAACGTTAGATATATATAAGATAGATATATATAAGATAGAAGTTACAGAGAAAAAATTAAATTTCGGAGAATCGGTGTATTGTATGGGAAGTACCAAGACTAAAGATAAAAAAGAAAATCATAATCTATTCTGTTCAGAGTTATTGGAGCGAATTATACCATAGAAACAACAAGGCAAAACGTACTATCCGCGCTTCGATCGAGTTTCACCAGGAACTTTCGTGTTGATGACTACGTGGGAAATTTTTAGGCAAATGTGATATTTATACAAACTTTGTAAGGATTTATATATTTCGACTAATAACTAATAATACGCTCAGTCAAATGAATACTGAGCTTTCTTTGCAACAACCAGAAAAACTTTCCCGACGCCATATAAAGTATAAAATAGGTAATCAAATTAGTGCTATATATTTCTTTCTAGATTCACACTAAAACTAACATTTGTGTTCAGTATTGTCTGACGGATCGCAACGGAATTTATTACAAAAGCGAGAACATAAATTTCAGGTGAACTGACCCGCATATGAGTAGAGTCAAAGTTATTTTGCGTTAGTGCAAAATGTGCTGATTGCCAGAAGGCACACAGTAAATTGCAATGTTCTTATGGACAAATGTTCTGATTTAACTGACAATAATAGAAGCAATATCTTACTCATTAGAACTTTCTGTTCACCGCTTAGAAATTATAGATAAATAAAATTCTGAGGATGAAAATTAAGGGAATTTTTCTATCCATTCTGGTACCTCCCACACTTATTGAAATTTAATGTTGTCTGCTGTAATCCATATTTTATTGGCTGTAGTTATTTTTATTTTTATCAACTTTATTGCATTATAAAATTTGTCAAGATTTAAAAAAAACGAGCGGATAAGCATGCCCCCTCTGATAACTCCCATACAAATTGCGTGATCTTTTATTAAATTGCTCTAAATTCAGCACTTTATATTTTTTTATCTTATTGTGCTTTGATTTAGAAAATGTTTTGATGAGAACCAAGCGATTAGCTTTATTTTGAGCAGAGCCAGGTGCTAGAAATTTAACTCTAAATATTATGAAACATAGATAATACATCATATTCCTAAAAAGTGTATATGAAAATATTTTCCTGAAGGTGTGAAAAGAACCCGATGGTATAGAATATACATAACATAACATTAAACGGCAACGCTAAAATATTGAGCAAAATATTATAGAAGAATGTTAGGAATGTAAAAAAAATATTAGTGAATTAAAACTTTGACTTTAACACCCTAAATTACATATTTGTTCATATACATACGTATCTTTAAACGCTTACTTGTGCATGTCAACAACGTCGTCCCTTCCATGGCTAAAGTAAGTAACGTTAAATTAGTTGATATATTTCCCAAATTGAGATAAGATAACAAACCGATGATGCTGCCCAAATACATGTCGTTGGTACAATTTAGTCATGCAATTTTACAACATTCTGGTTATATCTGACAAAGCAATAACGTAAAACTGCACTAACAGTCGCTATAGAATTATTGTAAAACTTAAAATGCGAATAATTTGGATTTGCCCAATAACGATAAAATATATGCACTTCATAACATATGGAATATTTAGCGCTGGACAGAAAATATTTTAGTGATGACATTTCCAGTAGTTCTATCAGAACCAAATTAACAGCCTAATATTACCTTAATTTTTCAGTCATGGGGCGAAAGGACTATTTTAGCCATTAAAAATCGAGTTGATCACCCTAGTTTGGAGGTATATACTTGTACTAAGTTCTTACATACAAATAGGAATGCTTGTGTGTTTGTAAGTATTTCTTAAGGTATATGTTTTCCAAGAAAATAACCATGTTTGAACCCTTGAGTGCTGATATTTTGGATTCGAAGCAAGGAGTGGAACAAGTAAAAGACAAATATGTTGCAAATTGTGACTACGAACGACACTGGCACAAACACAAGTAAACACTCATGTAGGTGAATATACCGAGAGGAACATTTGTATATGATATATTAAACAAGGTTATGTCACGTCGAGTGTATGGTTTAAGGGCATTGCGTTTCAGTTAGTCAAAACACTGAGAACACATATTTAGGGATTGTTATATAATAATATATTAGAAGGAGTTATTGTAATATGTAATTTATCATCATCCAATAATTTTCTAGTCAAATCTATCCGTATTAATGAATATATATATTTTGTTTCAGATTGAATTTAAAATGGACTAGCTGTCACTCAAATAAATCGGGACGTTTACGTTTTATTTCAGCAGAATCTAAAATTTGTAAATATAATATAAGAAAGAAAAATGAAATAGAAAAAACAAGCTGTGCATGGGATGTTAACGAAATTCTTTTTTATTTCAAAACCCATGTATGTATGTTATTTTGTGCAGAATTGTCAATCCTCAATGGCGCTGAAACATTGATTCGGCTGAATTTGAGCGATTGCCTGGGTTATGTTGACGTCATCAGTCGATTGCGTCGTATGTTCACAGACCTGCGACTTTAGAAAATGTTTCACATAAAAAAATTTAGCGGCAATCAAATCACACGACCTTGGTGGACAATTAATTCACGTCATCTCAGCGAGAGGTAACCGTATCCTCAAATCGTTCACGCAAAATGTTCGCTGTGAGCCATGCAGTGCCGTTTGCCAAATTTGCCAAGTTATAGTTTACGAAATTCCGTCGTGTTTGCAGAAAAATGGCCGCAATAATATTAGCACTAATGAACACTCATTTTGACAGAAAAATTGTATCACTTGGCGACCTGCCAAATCGTGTAAACTGATATACTATGGAATAATAAACAACAGACTAAACAACATAGCCGTGACAGACTGTCAATATTGATCCGCTTTATTTAGAAAACTCGTTGGATTAAACGAGTTGGTTATCGACTATAAGGCAAACATACTAACAATTTCAAGTTCTTCACTACTCTGCCCTTCTTTATCAATGAATTGCACCAAAATCCAAAAGTGTCTCAAAAAGGATTATAATGGTGGAATTTTAGTGGTCATCTTCCGTACAGCATGCCATGATCGTTTTTGTGGTGAGTATTTTATCTATTCGCACAAGACACTTCTAATGTAACTGCTTGTGGGCTTGTTCACATCGATATCGAGGTACAGCTCATGATTTTTACGACGTCGATATTTCCAGTTAAGTATGATGCAATAATGCAGTATTTTCCTCTTAAGAACTTATTCCTTCCTTCCTTCAAGAACTTATTTATTATTTCGCAACATCACACAGGTTTCGGCACTGGAAAGTAAGACAGGTAGAATTAACGTCTGAAACACATAGATTTTTGTTTGTTAGCGGAGCCGAGATAGTAAAACGAAAAGAAATTTGATTCGTCGATACCAATAAATACGTTTACCACCGTTTGTACATTTGTTGATTCATACCCAATTCGCGAAAATGCTGCAGCAACATCTTATAGTTGTTACCGTCTTGTGTTTAATACATAAAAACTTGAATGGAGTAAAATCCCGGTCATAGCTTAATTTTTCTCAGTATCAGACAGTCGGAGCTTTGTAGTTTAGTATAACTCGTAGTGTCGTTGATGTGTATTTTACTGTAGAATCTAATATATAGTATAAAATAATCAACTTATTGTAACCTAAGTATAAGGAAATTGGGAATTAACTAAACAGTACATGAGTGATGTAGATCATATTCTCCTATGTGATACTTTAAAGTGTTGCTTTAATTTCAAATTGCATGCACCGAAAATCACTCCAAATAACAATGTTGGTTTTTTACTATAAACATTAGCGTCCCACATATTGCTGTTAATACGAGGGCGGTCCCTCATAATACATAAGTTTTAAGTTCCAAAGCGCGTCGTTGCTTAGTATTTTTATTTGAGCCATAAAAAGTAAACGATCTCAGTGTATTTGTAAACATGGAAAAAGTTGGTTACCGTTATGTAATTCAATATTTCCATTTGAAAGATCTCAGTCCAACCAATATTAAAGCCGAGTTAGATTCTACTCTGGGGTTGTCTGTTCTTTGGTTTACGACTGAGAAATTTCGGGTAGCAGAGTTTAAACAAGGCCATACGAGCTGCCGAGACGACCATCGCATTGGTCGACCAATTGAGGTGCCCACGCCAGACACGGTTAAGAAAATACACAAAATAGTAATTGTAATTATTATATTATCGTCGGCTGAAGGCGCGTGAGCTAGCTGAAATAATAGACACTTCAAAGAAAGTATCGTTTATTGACATCGTATGTTGACCAAAGATTTGAAGGTGAGAAAGCTGTGAGTATGATGTATGCCGCGCTTGCTTTCAACACAATAAAAATAACATCGTGAAGATGTTTCAGTAGAGTATTTGATGATATTTCACCGCAAAAAGGTCGACTTATAACCATGGATGATACATGGGTCCACCACTTCATATAAAAGCCAAAGGAATAGTCAGTGGACTGGAATGGGAGAATCGTGTCCAGAAAAGCCAAAGATGGTTCCATCAGCAGGCAAGGTCATGACGTCTGCTTTTTTGGCATGTGCATGGGATTATTTCTATTAATTATCTTCAAAAAGGAAAAACCATCAATGGAGAATATTATACTAATTTATTGCAGCGCTTAGGTTATAAATTATGAAATAAAATTATGAAAGAAAAGTCACATTTGGCGATAAACAAAACGTTGTTTCATCAAGATAATGCTCTAGTTCACACACCTACTATTGCGACGGCCAGCATTAATGAATTAATGTTCGAATTGCTTCACCACGCACCTTATTCGTCAGATTTAACTCCATCAGACATTTTTCTATTTCCAAACTTGAAAAATTGTCTCGGCAGTAAATGATTTGCTAACAATGAAGAGGTGAAGTCTGCGGTTGTATATAAATGAGGTAGCTATTGAACACCGCTGAAAAAGTGTATCGATCTAAGAGAAGATTATGTTGAAAAATGAAGAAATTTTTTCCCAAATTTGTTGTGTCTTCTTGGTTAATTCGGCTTGATTTGTGACCGCCCTCGTATGTGATATTAAAATATGTCATAATTTGTACCAAAAAAATTGTTTTAATTAGATAGTTATCATTACCGATTGACGAAAATGGAGTTGGTTTAATTTCAAATAAGGTAGCGCTAAAATTAAAGAGCTTTCTGCAACTTCATATTGTATTTGGCTAAGCTCCAAATATGTTGAAATCAATCCATCAGTAAATATTGATAAAATACGAATAATAATAAAAATTTAAAATACTTCTATTTTCCCGAGTTTAATCACAGCATTGCGCAAACTGAATGGAAGAATGCATTCCATTCATTCTTCCAATTCACGGAATAATGCGCAATTTAATTACGAAGTATACAGGGCATGTCGATTTGTCATTTTCGTCTGTTTTTCAGGATTTGACATAGTAGACCAAAGCCATAGTAATAAACATATGTCTGAAACAACTTCTATGTAATGCAAATAGATGTAATCTGTAAAATATTAATCTCTCAATGCGTACCAAATACTTGGGTCGCCTTTTTAAAAGCCTTGTCACAATATGCTCAGATTCCATCGGGTTAGCTTTTTTTATAATTACCTACTCTTAGCTATCGACCACAACTAACCCTGATGGCGTGCTATTATTGTTCTTAAGCCGCGATATTGATATTTTGATCTTGTTTTCAACAGGCATGATTTCCTTTCTTGTGCTATCTTCTTTTTCCAATAATTTATAAAAGTTTTGTTTTCATATTCGCAGCGCGCTCTAAGTATACGTAATGAAATTATAATCACTGTTTTTACAGGGAGAAAGCCAAAGCCATAAACTTCACTTTTTACCTTTCGAAATTTTGGGGCTTCATCTCGTTATATTTCCACAAGCTTTTCTTCCACTTCAAAAAGGCGGCCTTCTCATAGCACGCGTTATAATTGTTTAGATCGTTACCATGTATGCATGTTGGACGACATTCCCATCGAATGCGCAATATGTTGCCACTGCGTGTTAGGATTTCTGGGATTGACGGCGTTCCGCTCAGGAACCGTAACAGTCATAATTGATTTTTATAATATCGCCCTGAGGACAATGTTTATTTTTAACTTTTACAAAATGTCTCAGAAATTATATAACTCAGAAATACTAATTATTTTTTATTTGAATTTGAATTTTTTATAACAAAAAACAGAAAAAACATATAAAAGGTTTTTCCAAATCGAAATGAAAAACAAGTCTTCCATTTTTGCCGACAAAATATAAATATCACCTAAAGACTTTTATTGTTTGCAACCTTAAATAAAAGCTTTTGCTGTCAACGGTATGCACATGATTTTAGGTTTATCCTAAATTAATTACGCTAGTTTCTTTATAGCCAGAAAGAGGAAGCTGTAGCAAAGATTTTACTCATAATTATACAGTGCAACATTAAACCAATGTTTTGATTTTTAGTGGCATTTCTCCTCACAAATCAATAGGAATCCGAAACGAAATATCTGTTACATCGAGTTGTGTATAAATGAAGTATTGATAACTGGAATAGGATGTGGTAATGATATTTGGTGAAGTTACAATATTTTTATGCGTACTGTACCGATGGACTCAGAACTAATGTATTTATGGATTTATTTAATTATGTGTGACAGGAAATATGTCATAACAGTCTGTTTAGCTGAATAAGGGGCACGAAACATATTATTATATCTTCGCCCGAAAAAATTAAGGCATACATATATCATTTTATAAGAGAAGAATGTAACAGCCAGATGGAAGCGTTTACGTCTGTCTGCTGGCTGGTAGGCACAGTTATTGCTGTAAATGATTGTGGTACTTCTTAAACCATAGCTCAGCCTAACAATTGGAACTCACCTCTTTTTTACCTCCCATACAAATTGAAAGAATTGAATAAAAATTGTCATACCTCTTCCAGCACCTCCGAAACAAATTTGGCGATTATCGAAAATTCGATCCTTACTTCATGACTCCTCTCTAATTATTAGTTTACGTTAACTTATATGTTTTTCCAATGTATTTATTTATAACGATTGGTAAAAATTAGGGAATATCGACCAGTACGTCTCATACAAATGACCGATTTACCACATACAGTGTTGCGCAAACCAAAAGCAACAAAATGTACTCCAAACTATAAATACGTAATTTTCATAAAAACAAAATATTTAAAACAAAGCTTACCATTTAATTTCACAGAGGTATTATTAAGCTATAAAACCAATACATTACAACAACAACAACAATTGCGTTTAAAAGAAATATGAAAAAATGTACAGCAGAGTCGGAATTCACTTGCGCAAGTTCTTATAAACATTTATGGATTCGGTTTAATTATTAAAGTGAGTTAATGCACTTGAAGATATTTAAACAGATGGACGGGGGGGAAATTGGATAGATGCACATTTTGGCAACCGCTATATTAAAGCCAGCTAAGACCTGCCATATAAAATCCCACAATATCGGATCCGAAACAGACCACTCCGAAATAACAGTATGTGATGCACAACTGCATCGTATTTATATTACTGCACTAGTAGAGTTCCGAGATTTGACCCATTGTATATGAAAACGTTTACCGATGAGAGCCAATTTTGAAACAAATGCGACCAAGTATCATTTCAGATAAAGGTACAGAATATAAAAGACCTGCGATGAAAACTATGAAAGCTGCGTTAAAACATTAACCGGTATGGCCTATTTTCAATTAGGTTCGTCTTTCGCATAACTAAGTTGTATTTCGTAAATATAATAAAGTTACAGTGAAAATTGTGTAGTGGAGATGATAATCAAGCTTGGACGGTCTGTTTATATGGGAGCTATATCATTAACATATATTCTCATTTTCAACAAGGTTGGTCTGCGACACAATTATAGCAGACACACTAAATATTATCAAATTCCAAAGAAATCCGGCAGATTTATAATGCCGTAAATCCAAGCTTGGACATTTTCCAACCTGTAGCTTTGAGAATGTATTATATTTACCTTAGACGACGCATTTGTATGGAAGGGTTTACCTGTGACCCAATTAAATCAAGTGCACTAAATGTAACAAAATTTCAGTAAAACTATGGTTTCCAGAAGTGACAAAACCGAACTCTGGCGACCCATTTATATTGGAGCTTTTTAAAATCAAGATCGTATATTGTCCACTTTTAACAAATTTGGCACTCTATACATCGTTGTGCTGCACTACTTGCCCTTAAATCAATATACCATATACCATTGCCCAATTGGCAAATTGTGGTTTTTACAATATTAACTGCTTTTCCTATCATTTTCGCGAGTGTGAAGACTTGAACACTACGAGGTGTGATAAAAAAAAACGTTTTTTTTTTCAAATTTCGTGAGTTACGTATGTTCGATTTTCGCATTTTTTTCCTGTTATGTTGGTACACGTGTCTGTTATGTGTGTTGACAATATCAGTCATTTTGGATTTTCAGTTTGTTTTTGACAGATAAAAAGGTTAGTCGTGTCTTAGTGTGCTCTTCGATTTTTTACTATTCGAAAAAAATGGATCAAAGAAACTGTATTAAGTTTTGTGCAAAAATGAAATTAAATGTGCAAGGACATTTTAAATGTTGACTGTGGCGTTTGGTAAGTCTACTATGAGCAGAACACAAGTTAAATTGTGGTATAAACGGTTTAAGGAAGGCCGAGAAGATGTCAATGACGATGCTCGTCCTGGTCGCCCGATCACGTCAACAACCGATGAAAACATTGAAGCAGTGAAGAAAATGATAATTGATAATTTGGATAATCGTCTAATCACTATTAGAGAGGTTGCTGATGATGTTGGCATATCGTTCGGCTCATGCCAAGCAATTTTTACGGATGTTTTAGGCATGAAACGTGCGGCAGCGAATATTGTTCCACAATTGCTAAATTTTGAGCAAAAACAACGAAACTGGTAACTGGTGACGAATCATGGGTGTATGGCTATGACATTGAAACCAAAGCCCAATCATCCCAATGGAAGCGTCCAGAAGAGACCGAAAGAAGTACGTCAATATCGGTCAAATGTGAAGGTTTTGCTCACTGTTTTCTTCGATTGCAGTGGCATGGTGCATCTTGCCACAAGATCGCACGGTCAATAAGGAAGTTGAAGTTATGCCCCGTTTGCGTGAAGCAATTCGTCAGAAACGCACACAATCATGGATTTTGCACCATGATAACGCACCAGCTCACACATCGATGCTTGTGCGTCAGTTTTTGGCCAAAAACAAATCCGCAATCATGCCTCAACCACTATATTCACCGGACTTGGCCTCCGCTGACTTTTACCTCTTCCCAAAACTGAAGACACCGATAAAAGGAAAGCGTTTTGCTGCGATTGAGGAGATAAAAGAAAAATCGAAACAGGAGCAGTTGGCGATACCAAAAAGCGCATTTTAGAAGTGTTTCAAAGATTAGAAGAAACGCTGGCACAAGTGTATTATAACTGAGGGGGACTTCTTTAAAGGAAATAAAATAGAAATTGATGAATAAATAAATACTTTTTGAAAAAAATGAAAATAACGGTTATTTTTTGATCACATCTCATATGTGCTCTTACACTGTACTTTCTTTCACTCCCTTTACAATTTAATTTTTCTGTTCTTAAATACTAAATTTTCGTGTTAAACTATTTTTTATTTGTAGACAGACATATTTTAAGTAAATATGTTCGTGTTTTAATGAAAAACGTATTTTCAAAAACACATTTACAAATTGATCCTTAATCTGGATGTTTACGTAATCTTATCTCAGTCTAGTTGTTTGTCTTAATAATCTGTTTGTGTCTTAATAGTAGTGTAGTTAAGGAAAATATTTCCTTGTTTGTTGTTATGGATCAGCACTATCTGAATGTTTTTGGTTGTATATTGTTTACAATATTTAAGATCGTGTTTGATTTTTTTTTTGTTTACATAAACTCTTAATCTAGGGTTTTATGGTTTTCTATTTGTTATTGTTCTAGCTAATATTCAACTGCTTAATCTGTGTTTATCTGTTTAGGTACTTATCCTTGATCAAGTGCCGTTAACTAAGACAACAAAGACGGAACACCGGATTTTGCCAATTCACCTCAAGTGTCTTTTGGTTTTTTTTTTTTTTAAATGTCGGACAAAACATTTGTCTCAAATTTTTTACTGCAAATGGAATATTGTATACCGAATCGCTGAACATACATACGGACACCCTGTCCGTCGGGAAGGTATACTATTTTGTTTGTTCATAATTTTTGATTAAATGAAAGAGAATGGATCTTATGTTGATAAATGTTTTATTTAATGTCGGCAATTATGTATGGAATACAATATCAGATAAATGTCAGCCTCTGTTAGCCTCGCAAATGCGAGCACACATTTCACGCAGTATTTCATTAATTTCATCACGAATATTTAGTTTGAGTTGCTCAAGCGTTTCTGGTTTGTGTCCATAAACCTTGCTTTTCAGATATCCCCACAAAAAGAAGTCCAGAGCAGTCAAATCAGGCGACCGTGGAGGCCATTCTGGAAATAGCTTGCTGTGGAAAGAGGTCTCGCACCGTTTTGTTGATACCATATGTTAATCAAGCCCAAAGCGTGCAGTTGTGGCGTTAAAATGTGTTCAATCATATCACGATATCGCTCCCCATTGACAGTTACGGTTACGCCGTTTTCAGGTTCAAAGAAGTACATAAGGTCCACTGATTCCTCCTGACCAAATTGCGCACCAGACTATCACTTTTAATGGATGCAAAGGTGACTAATGAATAATTTGAGGGTTTTCCCTTGCCCAAAACCGACTATTCTGTTTATTCACATATCCATTCAAATGAAAATGTGCCTCGTCACTCATTATGATTTTTTCATTAAAATCGGGGTTGTACGGTGGCGTGAATGGTCTTGTGGAAGAAGTTCTTGTGTCAACTGAATCTTAAATGGAAACAAATGCAAATCCTTGTGGAAAATTGTGACCAAAGTTGTTATTTAAAGACCAAGCTCCTGAGCACGGCGTCGAATTGAGGTTGATGGATTGTTTTGAACACTTTCTTGGGCAGCAGTAATGTTTTCAGCCGATCTTGCAGTACGTTGTGGTCCATGCTTGGGCCTACCAGCTACAGACGCTCTTTCTTCGAAACCATTCACCACACGATAAATAGTGCATCTTGTTGGCACGTTGTTTCTCCCAAAAATTTCACGTAACTTTCTCATCGTCACAGTAATCGATGACTGATTTTGATAAAATGTTTTAACGATTAAAACACGTTGGTTTATCGAATATTTTTTCATAATAAATTTGTCACGTCTCTACTTCATGACTGCAAAATATGAACTGTCAAGACTAATGATTACCAAAATGGGGAGAAAACAAAGTAGTATACCTTCCCGACGGACACCCTGTACATGGCGAGATGTGGTAGAAGATCTGACTCGCTCTGGTCGGCCATTAACGTTTTCAACTGAAGTTAACGTCGATAAAGTGGAGGAAATAGTGACCGAAAATCGTCATCTAAGTTTTAGAACACTCCATGTCTTTAGAAGCAACTTACACTATTTTGAATGATTATCGAATATTAGCGCTAGACTAGTTTCGAAAGGCCTAAACATTCCTCAGTAACTTAATAGCGTAAAGGTTACTATATATATTATAACTAGTGACGAGACATAAGTTTATGAGTTTGAATGGCAACCTAGTCAACAAGCTTCTGAATCGTGCCCTCGAACTGAGCCGAACCCGGTAAAACCGTGGCAAATTCGATCTAGAGTGCAGTGTACTGTTGATTGTTTTCTTTGATTACCGCGGTGTTGTGCTCCCGGGATTCGGCAGATAACGAATATTTTAATTAATTCTAAAAGAACATTTGTGGGAAGAAAACTCTTAGATTTTGACATAACGCACCGTCGCATAAAGCTATCATTGTGAATTTATTAATTAATAGTTCACCTGTTATAGCTCCGTCTCATTTTTTTCCTTCTCCAAAACTCAAACTACAACTTCGAGGCACCCGCTCTCAGCTGATGGATCATACGTATCTAATGGTACGACACATTTTAGACGTTCCTAAAAAAACTCCAAATTTGATCCTAATACAATAGGTATAATAAATTTTATGATTTTAGACCAAAAACTCTATTGCCCTACGTGCATAGATATTAGTCTTAAACCTGTTTTCAAGATAGTTTATAGAAAATTTTAGCTTTCAACAGCATTTTTTTCGATTGGGAAAAATGTGTCCAGCAATGTAGGCGTACATTTAAATAGTTTTTCAAAGTTTTTGAAACATCAACATCATGCTCATCTAACATCATATTTATGTCGAAAATAAAGGGTAATTTTTTAATCGTAGTTTTTTTAAAAGTCGAATAAAACATTAAAATTTGCATCATACATTAAAATTTTTTTTGGAATCGATAAATTGGTTTTTGCCATTTAATGTTTAAAGATAATTTCATGTAAATATTGCCCGCGGCTCCGTCTCAAAATGTCTATTCGGAAGGTCCAATTTTCCGTCACTTTTTCACTTCAGCACAATTTTTCGATAAAACAGCGGATTTTCATTGGCCATTCACCAAAAATTAGGCGTTGTGGTATGGCATTCGGCTTCAATTCTTACGTGAGTTGAATTTTATAGGCTTTCAAACACAAATCGACGTGTCAAATTTCTCTTGTGGTTGAGTAACACATGCCCAATCATTGAGATCGTCATTAACACTGGTTGCTACGGCTGCAATATTTTCTTCGGTACGCACTCTACGCATGTGAGTCGATGGTTTTTTGTCCAACAAAGGAACTTTGGTGCGAAATTTGGAGATAACAGCACGAATTGTCGATTTAGCAGGTCGATTAGGATGACCACGAAACGGTCGTATCAAACGATGCACATTTTTCACAGAGCACGAATTTCGATAATAAATTTCAACGATTTGCAATCGTTGCTCGTTTGTTAGTCTTTCCATGATGAAATGACAGAGTATACTTTGGACGCCATTACCAACCAGTGCTGCTAACTTGAAAAACTTAAGTCTTAAAAAATCGCCTTATACCTACACCTGGTGTAGTTGCAACAAATCTAATATGATAACATTTGATGATCTACATGAAGTAGGACTGACCACCAAACCTTAATAACATAACATTTTATCTCCAAATCGCATTTAATATCCGTCAACCATTTTACATTTGATGTCGAATTGGGTAAAATATTATATGTTCTACACTTGCCTGAGTCTCTCTGACATTCTACACTACACTGCAAAGACGCGTCCATGATGAGTATGATATTATGTCCGTTAAAAAATTAACTCGTACATACACTGCCGCTCACTTGAATAGCGCCACCCCTAATCATTAAACAACAGGTACTACTATTTAAAGTATACTTCACACACAACGGTTCAGTATTTACTTATTTCCACCCATCACCTACAAAAAATTTTAGGCCATGGAAGTTTCCCGCTATTTTAATTCGCTCTTTCTTATAAATGAGTGAAAAATGTGTTCTTCTTTTTTGGTCCATTTGAACAGCACCCCTCACGTGGGTTTAAGTGTGAAAGTCTTTTGCAGATCATCATAAATCAGACCGGATTACAGTAACTGTGCATAATTAAATATAAAACAATCGATTTTAAGTAAAATGGGCCGAGCTAAATGCTTGAGTATCGAGGAAAGATCTAAACTTCAAACCTACAAGGAGCGTGGACTTTCCATTCATCAAATAGCCAGAAAAACTAATAGAAGTCGTAAAGTTATATCGACATACTTCCGTGATGCCGAGGGCTATGGAAATAATATGAAAGGTCGAACAGCAAGTGCTATTACAGCCGCTCTCGAGAGGAATATTCTGAAATATGCCTCAAATTCACACGACTCTGCTGCCAAAATCAAGGAAAAAACGGGCGTAAGTGCAAGTGTATCAACGGTAAAAAGAGTTATTTTCAGAGCAGCACACTTGCAACGCTTGGGACTTAAAAAGAAACCACCGCTAGACAGTTTTCGTAAGGAACTTCGCTTAATTTCGCCACGACTATGGCGTGGAGTGGAGAGTGGAAGAGAGTTATTTTTTCCGACGGAAAAAAATTTAATTTAGAGGGTCCTGATGGATGTACATAATTACTACTTCCACGACCCACGAGGAACAGCAACTCAATCGATTACACAGTCGGGAAGGTGGAGTTATGGTATGGGTATTTACTGAACAGAATATATGACTGTTTTCTCAACCAGGGCGGAAGCACCCACTACCAAATTTTACTTAAAATACTTATTTTTAAGTTAGATGTAAGCAAACAATAATACTTTTAATTCAGAATTAATGTTTTCGTGTATAATCTAATCATTCAAGTGAACCAAAAACTGAAACTAAATTTCGGGCTTTTTTTTTTGTGTTTAATGTTTTAGTACTTAATTCATTAAAATGAAAGAACATTTTTGTCATAGGATTACAACAAATACGTGAAATATGATTTATAAAAGCACAACCAGTCCGTTATAATTATTATTTTGGAAAGAATCGAGCTTAGAAAAATATTTAAAGAGGGTGCTATTAAAGTGAACGTCACTGTACGTTCTGTCATCTGTCATATTCAACTTGACATTATGAAAATTTTCTGCAATATGTTGTCAACTCTACACGAAATACATAAATATCAATGTGTGTGTGCATGGTATACGCCCCTATATCGTTCGTGAGATTGTAAATTATTTTAGGTACTGTGCGAGTGTTTGGTTGTTGTGTGATTGTGTTTGAGCTACATGTTTCAATAACCGTGATTTCTGTATGCAGTTCAGATACGCTAGTCAAATACTGAACACAGGTACTTTTACTTTTTTTATAATAATAGTGAGCCAAATTTCGAATTGCAATTAAATACAATACACAAATTTTTCTATTTCAAAAGTAAAGTTAAATAAAACGCACATAGAGCTATGATTTCGATAAAACTTTTATTTCATTATAATGCTTGGATCTTATCAATTTGTACGAAATATAATATCATTTAAATGATCGCCTCTGGATTGGTTGCAGCAGTGGGTCCTTTTGAGGTTGTTTTTGGCCACTTTTTCGGGCGGTATCTCAGTGGTAGCTGGACGATTGTATCCGCGTAAATACGGTTTTTGACATAGCCTCATAAAAAAGTCTAACGGCGTCAAATCAAATGATCTTGGTGACCAATTGACGTCGCCAGAACATGAAATTACGCCTTCTGGAAACTTCTCATGCAATAAAGCTAAATTTGGTCGTATTGTGTGACCCGTGGCACCGTTTTGTTGAAACCACATATCGTCCAGTTCATAATCTTTAATTGCAAGAAGGTTATCATAAGGCCATGGCGCTCTGAATTGACAATAACAGTTCCTCCAGCGTGATTTTCGAAAAAAGATGTTTTCGGCAGTGCGTACATTGAGATGGTGCAGATGTGGTCAGGGCATATCTGTAACGCTCCCAGTCTTTTCAAAATTCTTTAAAATCTTTGCAATTCCTTGCATAGTGGGTCGATTATGATGACCATTATCACCCCGTAATGCACGAAAAGTGCTCACTTTCTGAATTGGCAGACCTGAGGTTTTGAAACCACTAAATGGATAACCCTGTACTAGTAGCATATTACTTATACATAATTATTGATTTTGGTTTAGTGGTGATTAAAAAATATTGTAATGTAATTTAAAAACTTTGTAAAAAATTTTCAAATATACTTATTGACTGGAAAACTCAACCAGTCTCATCGGCGTTCTTCTTTGCATCAAACCGGTTCTGAGTGTGCTCCGCGCTCTATGACTGATACTCTCTCTGCTGTAAAGAGTTTAAATAATATGCCTGATGGATCGATTTGTTTTGGTGTTGATGATGTTTCTGCTGCATGTTCTGCTAATAATGGTTCGCTTGCTGCTACTATGAATAATGGCTCGCTTGCTGCTTCTGTGAACATTCCTGATGTGGGTGCTGCTGATGCTGTTGTTGATGTTGTGTTAAATGCAAATAATGATGCGTCATCTTTGCCGAATGACGATGTTTTCGCTGGCGCTGTTGGTGACGTTGCGCTAGCTGCTGGCTCTGCTGCTAACATGAAGTGGACAAATGTAACGAAAAGAAAGCAGAATAAACGACGTGTTGTGGTTGGCATGAATGTCAATACAGAGCTGGATGTTGTCACTCAGATGAAATGGGTACATTTATCATCTTTTAAAACAACAATGACTGCTGATCGTTTGATAGCATATGTGGGTAATCATTTAAAAATTGATAAGGATTCTATTGCTTGCTATCCATTAATTAAAAAAGATATGATTATTGATCATTTAAAATACGTTAATTTCAAATTAGGAGTGGCTCCTGAGCTATATGATAATTTATTTAAATCTGAACTGTGGACTGCTAACATTAAGATTCGTCCTTTTAAGTTTTTTCCAAAGAAGAAGCCTCTATCTCACGAAGCTTAGTAATGCCATTAAATTCTAATAATTCGCCTTTGAAAATTTATTATCATAACGTGTCTGGTATGAGGACAAAATCTATGTTAATTTTTCCATTTACATCTCAATGTGATTATGATGTCTATGTATTTGTTGAAACTTGGCTTAATTCGGATTTTTTTGATGAAGAATTTTTTGATACAAAAAAATTTAATGTCTTTCGTAAAGATAGAGATTGTGTTTTAAGTGGCTGCTTGAGAGGTGGTGTTGTGTTAATTGCTGTGAATAGTGCCTTCGTTTCGAAACAATTTGAATTAAGTGATGGAAACTTATTATTGGATCAACTTTGTGTTGAAATTCAATCTATTCAAGGAAATTTTTTTATTTGTGCCTCTTATATTCCGCCAAATAGTTTGGATAGTTTGTATCAGGCTCACTCAAATAACATTTTGCATATTTCAGACAATTTAAATAGTAATGATAAAATGTGTATCTTAGGTGATTTTAATCTAAATAATATTGTTTGGAATGAAGTTCATAACATTGATAAATTTCTTCCATGTAATGTTAATAAGTCGTTTGAAATTGAATTTATTGATACATTACTTAGTATTGGTCTGCAACAAATTAATAAAGTGTTTAATAAATTAAGGCGTTTGCTAGACTTAGTTTTTGTTAGCAATGACATGTTGTTTTCGGTAGTTAAATGCAATTTTCCTGTTTCTCCTGAAACGGTTCATCATTCTGCAATTTGTATTAATTTACAATTTTATAATTTTTCGAAGTCTCACATTCCTATATTAGCTAATGATTATAACTATAATTCCTGTAACTTTGATTCTTTAAATGAACTACTTTCAGATATCAATTGGCCCGATATTTTAGATAGTAATATTGTCGCTATTTGTTATGATGAATTTTTAAAAATGACAAATTTTATAGTCGAGCATAATATATCTCATATTAAGCCAAAGGTTTATAAATTACCTTGGTACACCAAAGGATTGAAAAAATTAAAAAACTTAAGGAATAAATTTTATAGTAAATTTATGATTTCTAATTCCCCGATTGATGAAAAATATTATATTCATTATATGCGTGAATTTAATTGTTTAAATAAATTTTTGTATAATCAGTATATACTATCGTTTAATAAGTCTTTAAAAGATAATCCAAGACGGTTTTTTTCGTATATAAAGTAAAAAAAAAACAATTCTTCCATCCCTAAAGGTCTAAAGCATAATAATTTTGTTTCAAATTCGGCAGAAGAATCAGTAAACTTATTTAAGAATTTCTTTGAATCAAGTTTTACAAAAGATAATACTGTAAATAATTTTAGTAACTTCGACAATATTGTGCCTTGTGTTGATATTGGGTCTATTGACATTTCTAATGAGGACATTCTGTCTGCCATTCTTAAGCTGAAAAATTCTTTTAAATCTGATCTTCATGGAATCTCTTCTTTTCTTCTTAAAAAATGCTCATCAGCTTTTTTAGTTCCTTTAAAAATTTTGTTTCAAAAATCACTTGATTCTGGATATTTTATTCATAAATGGAAAACTGCAACAGTCTTTCCAGTTTTTAAGTCGGGAGATAGAACCTTAGTTACTAATTACAGGCCTATTTCTAAGTTGCCTAACATTGCTAAAGTTTTTGAGCATATTATGCATGAAAAATTATATTTTTTAATAAAGAGGCATATTAACCCTAATCAGCACGGGTTTTTTTCTGGTCGTTCCACAACTACTAACTTAGTTATTTTTAGTAATTTCTGTTTAAATGAATTTGAAAGTGGTGTTCAAGTAGACACGATATACACGGACTTTTCTAAAGCTTTTGACAGAGTTCGCCATGATATTCTCTTATTTAAGCTTCATAAATTCGGTTTCCACTCCAATGTCTTAAATTGGTTGAAATCGTATTTGGGTAATCGGGTATGTACTGTTTGTATTGATGGTTATTATTCTAGTGCTTATTTTCCTACCTCTGGTGTTCCACAAGGTAGTATTCTTGGGCCTTTATTGTTCAATATTTTTGTTAATGATATTGGTATGTGTTTTAAAAATTCGAAATATCTTATGTATGCAGATGATCTAAAGATTTTTAAATCAATCTACACGTTGAATGATGTTACGTTGTTGCAGGAAGATTTAGATAGGATTGCTATTTGGTCTAAAGCTAATGATTTACCATTCAATACTAAGAAATGTTTTAAACTGACATTCCATCGCTGTAGAAATACAATTAATACGTCATATTATATTTATCATGAAATCTTGGAAGAAATTTTTGAATTTTCTGATTTGGGGGTAGTTTTTGACTTCAAATTTACATTCAAAAATCACCTAGATTACATTATACCAAAAGCTTATGCGATGTTTTATTTTATTCGTAGAAATATGTATAAATTCTCTGATCCTTATACAAACTCGAGTATGCATCGGTTATTTGGAATCCTGTTGCATCAATTCATTCTATGCGGATTGAAAAAGTACAGAAAGTGTTTTTAAGGTATGCCTTGTCGTCACTTAACCTTACTTCTCCTTTACCGTCCTATGAAAGGCGCTGTGCATTCATTTCGCTGCAAACTTTGGAGGCCAGAAGGAACATAGCGTCTGTTATGTTTCTTCATGCCGTTGTTTCGGGATATATTGATTGTTCAGATCTACTTGCACTCATACGCTTTAATGCTCCATCTCGCTCTCTCCGTCATATGTATACCTTTAATATTGTTATGCATTCGTCTAATTATATTTGCAATGAGCACATTAACAGGTCAATGATTTTGTTTAATAGATTCTGCAACAACATTGACCTTTGCCTGCCTCATAATGTCTTTAGGCAATTAGTATGTAATTTATTAAATTAGTTAAGTTATTTACTTTATTTTTGTTAATTAGTTATATAAGATATTTGCTGGTCTGTAAGGATATAATCCATAGACTAAAATAAACAAATGAAATAAATAACTTTAATTTAACTTTAATATTAAAAAAAAAAAAAAAAAAAAAAAAAAAGAATGTGCAACTCAAGAAGCTCTCCTAGATTAATGGACAATTTTCTAAAAAATTTCACCTGGGTAAATGGGAAATTGTTCAATTTCAAAAATATCTCTGCAGAAACTAATGTCAATGCATGAACAAAATTATATAGGGGAACGCTTTCTATGTTTTGTTTCCATATGTTGTGTATGATGCGGAATAGTTTAATAAGCGATTTCTGAGAAAATGGTGAAATATACAGTTAAGAAATTTATACTGCCGCTGACCCTAGCTCAACTTGGTAATAAATATTATTTACGTCGGTTGCTCACCTCAACGATAGTATGCCATCCTTCCTCATGGATTCGTAATATGACTATCTGAAATTACCTACTTTACAAATTACTGCGCATTTCCATATTCAATGTTATGCTTTTAATTTCCGAAGTTATTAAAGCTTTTACGTTTACTTATTTTTAGCAGCCTTTGTTTGTTTGGTAGGCAGTTTCCTATTTATATTCTCATCGAGTAATTTTTCGAATTTTGATGCCCGCTTTCAAATACCCCACTTGAAAAAAAACCGATTTCGAGCCATTTGGAAAATTACAATTTTAAAAAAATCCGGTTTTCGGGTATTCAACCGATGAAAAATCGCTGTAAATCAGTTTCTTTCGAGTTTTCTATATAACTAAATTAGAAGGAAAAATTTAAATTTTTTTTTAAAAATAAATTAATGTCACATTTCAAAGAGTAACCTGACCAGACAAACCAAAACTCTTATTATATGAGCCGGAAGTGTAAGATTTTCGTGTAGGCATAGCAAGATATTGCTACAGTGCAACAGTCATTGTCAATAGGGACCGCTATTTAAAAATGTTGAAGGGGTTTTTTTACCCAGAACTGCTCCGAAAAAAGGTGCATAATACGAAACCAAGGAATTTGACGGAATTGAAGCGGTCCATTGAAACATTTTCTTATTAGTTACCGCATATGCGTGAATGTGCATGGAGGTCATTTACGGTTTATCACCAGCCATACCTATTAGTTAAATATATATAATATAAAATTGAATTGAAAGGTAAAATAAATAAATGATATACATTGATTAAAAAAAAGTTATTTTAATTTCTTATTGTAGCATAATTAGTGCACTACTCTGAATTTCCCCAACAAAGAATATCCAGGCATTTGTAGTGTAGTTTAAAATACATTGAACGTTGTAAAATATAAAAATAAAATAATATATAATATGTATATATATGTATATATGTAATGTATATATTATACATTTTATTGTATATAAAATATATATAATATTCTTAAGATCAGATCAATATTTTCAAAACTCCAAATTAAAGCACGATACGTCTATAATGGCTTAAAGAAATTTTGTGAAAAGCTAACATGGACAGCCAAACGTTATAAACTTTTATTCGTTGTACTGTTTCTTCCTGAAACTAGTTTCTGAGTTAGTTCTCTAGAAGCTGAGAATAATCAAATATATATATGTATGTAAATGCCTCTTTTTTGCAGGCGCTTATATTGATTGTGTAACAGGTTTTAAGTATTTAAGAGACAATTACGGTCAAATATGACTTTATGAATAGATATTTTGAACTCACTTTTATTAAATGTAGTGGGTTTTCATGAATGTTATCATGCTTTGGAAAGCCAGTCTTCATTCTTGAAATATTTTTTTAAAAAGTTTTGTTAAAAGATAATATTACAACATTTGTGGCAATGTTGTTTATATTTCTCTTCAGGAAACTAGTTTTTAAGTTCAACATACAAAATTTTACATTTTTAACCGACCTAGAAAATGTATTGTTTAAACTAATATCTATGCATATATCGACAACATATTATGAAATCAAGGGATTGTCAAATATCCAGCAAAGGTCAACACCTATACCCTGTAGTTATGCTCGTCTGGAAAACTACTAGCCTGGGATCATCAAATTTATTATATGATCAAATTAGAATGAAATTCGCATTAATTATGTGAATTTAGACTTTTATTTTGTTCAACAGAACCCTCTTTTTAAATATTCTTGTCTTTTCGCAAAATCCAGTTAAATGATGATTTAAAAAATAACCAGCACACGGTTTTGAATTAGGCGGTTATGTCATTTGTAGGGGATTGAGTATCTCTCACTTTCACTACTTTTGCTTACAGATACAAAAAAAAAATGATATATAACTTCATATGGTTTTGTCAAACCCGCCATTTTGTATGCGGATGCCACAATGGCCACACAAATGCCACAAATGCCACAGAAATTTGAACGGAAACTATATGGGGTTAAAACCATGTGCACGGGGGTTTCCGAAGGCGTATTCGGAGAAAAATCCTTCCAGTAAAACGATTTAAAATGCAACAATTGGAGCGATTGTAGTTGAGTAGCTCATACCAATTTTAAATTACATATATAGTCGCAAAACTTAACATTGTTAGAGAGTAGGATAAAATTACAGTATGTGAAGTTTCGATATATTAATGTAGATAATTAGAAAATTATGACGAAAGTAATATTTTTGGGTTTCAGGCCATTTGTGTTGGGGCCATCAAAATCGCATGAAACTTTTTGAAAGTGTTGCAAAATTTTATCACAATATGCATCGGTTTATATATTTTAGCACTACCTTCGGTTTAGCTTTACCTTAATTGACAATGAGTATATTCATTAACCAATTCATTAAATCATTTTAGGTAATTAAATGAATAAATCTTCTCGTTGTTTAATAGTATATTGATATTATGTAATGGCTCACAATAAAATCAATGTCCCCCATTAGCACCTGCAAAAATGTCCGCAAACATTGAAGAATAGTTATGTCTAACTAACTTTCTAAACCATGATTCTTGTTATCAATGCATAACTAACTTTCTAAACCATGATTCTTGTTATCAATGCATATTCCACTATTTGATACATCATATATAACACCTTTCACCGATTACTCGTTATCATCATGTTGTAAGCTAATCATTTTACTGTACTATAAGCCGAAGAGAAAGAAATATATTAAAATAAATAAAACATTCAAACTACGTTACTATATTGTACTTGTGGTAAACTTGCTCCAAAACCCTTCAGACACATCCTACAGTAGGCGCAGAGTTGCGATTCGAGTATCTCAGCTTTTCTATGCCTTCAAATGAAATTGAATCATTCGAAGCAATTGGAGCGATGTTGTCGTATTTACCTGTCTGCAGAGTGTACCAAATGTTGTTGTAAAACTATTGGCATTTTTAATTAAATGTACAAATTTTATCTATTTTACCAATTTCATTTAATTAATTTAGCTTACATCTTTTCTGCACCCATGTATTGACTTTCGTTCATTTATATATACAAAGATGCCAGATTGGCTATGGTAGAAATTCTTATCAAATATTTAGCAAATATTGCAAATTGCTGCCGAATGTTGATTCGAAGGAATTTGTTATGATTCATAATTTAGAATTGGGCCCAAAGTTAGGAATTTTTTTAAAATAACAAATTCATGTGCATGTTGCCATAGATATATGTAAGTATGTGTATTTGCATCGAATGTATACTTGATATGCCTGTGGGTGTGTTAGTGTTGATGCAGAATATGCAAATGGTTCGTATGATCCAGATGCAGCTCTATGCAAAAAGAGTTTAAAGCCGGTATCAAAAGTTGACGGCGGCGTAAGTTTCGGTTCAATAACTATACACAGAAAAAAAATTTGCCACTTTTTTGTTAAACGGTTCTTAAAAATATGATAACATATCAGACAGTAACAGTTCTTATCAACAAATGCTCTGAATTAACGCACAATACTGCATGCGAGATTTGAATTCAACAGTATTAGGTAATTTGTATAGGACGTAACAGGTTATTTGATATATTATTTCACAATTTACCAAACACTTTTAGTCGATCCTTAACATGTACCAAATTATGTAGTCAAATTTAGTGCAACTGCATAAAAGATATGAATGATATAAGAATATATACCTATACATATATATATGATAGATATGAATGGAATATGTAGGAGAAAGTGGTTATACTTAGCTACCTGAAGGAATATGTTTAGCTGTTGATTTTCTAAAATTTTAGCAAGAATTATGAAGTAAACTGATGGAAAAAAATTCACGTAGCCGAAGTTAACGTATTAGGAGTTATAGGTAAAAATTTAAGTCATAAAATGTAATTCTCGGAAGTGTATTTTTTTCAGATTTTACCAACAAGTATGAAAAACGTATTAAATACTTATAGGAAAAAAATTTAAATTGAGAAAATTTATAATCCTCGGCTACGATTTGCCGAAATATTAAGTAGGTTCGTAAAAATTTGCCTCAGTTATCGCGTTTACCATCCTACCAGCCGCTTTAAAAACCATAAAACCTATTATGTGGTCTTATGGTCGGTACCTTAGACGCTTTCTTTTGACGTATCAAATGATATACTTTATATCTTCAGGAAAAATTTAAACATAATAATATTTAGTAAATGCTGAGGGAATAAATTTTTTAATTTTCTAATGGGAAATAGTGGAATAGTATTAGTATTATAAGGAGTTTCATATTCCAAAGTGATACATTCAATATGATTTTGTTGATTGCAGGGCTTTATGTGAACTTATGACTGAATCAATCTGAATTTAATCCACATTTTAGCTTTATGTGATTTGGTCGATTGAATTGTTTTCAGTAAATCAGTAAAGCTGAACAACAACGAAATTCTTTTGATTCTCGGTATCCTTTTCGTTCAGAATGGCGAGAAAAGTGTATTAACAAATATCTATCACGTCATTCATTTTTGAAAAACAAATTTACTCTTTGCTTTTGATCCCTATTTCGTGGCAGAAAGCTCTGATTGTTTATTGTGAGGTATGGATGAAAAGGTTTCTAGTAACTTACAATATGTCTGTAGCAGCACTTATTCTGTGGTCAGACTATTAAGACGCAATTTGAAAAATTTAACTACTTCTATACAATTTTTCAAAAACCAAGTGAATTAGAATTTTCAGGATCAGTGGAATGGATATTTTAATAACCATACCCACAGCCAGGGTAGTCCTACTCCCTGTGCATAAATTGGTGCAATTCCTTCTCGTCCATCATCCATCATCGCAATAATGTTCGAAAAATATTTCAAAACTATAATTTATCAAGAGATGGATTTAGTACCTATATTAGCAGATAATCGGAAGTGTCAAAAAGGACTTTTGCTCATCAAAAATATAGATGTAGTGCAAAGAAATCCATTATATTTCTAACAAATGCGACTAACGTTGTGTACATGCGACCGGGTCATGCTAGGCGGGATTAGATAGACAAAATAACCTACATTTTAAAGTTTTCTTCGATAAAGGCGAAAGCACAAGCCAGGCGGCTGAAAGTGGGAATAGAGTTTATGTCCTGAAACTGTAACAGCCAATCAAGCGCAATTTTGGTTTCGTACATTTCGTTCCAGTAATTTTAATGTCAAAGATGCACCACGCTCTGGAAGGCCAATTGTCGAAAATATCGGTAGAATAAAGTAAATCATGATTATGCAAAAAATAGGAACGTTTGTTTCTATGAGAGAAACATAATGAAATTACGTTAAAAATGGCAATAAGTTATTGAACAAACTAAAATTGAAGACAAGCGGTGGTGAAATCATAACTTATGACACTTGACCAATTCTACACCTGTTCGCTTGTTAATATTCCAAATACATCGAACGCCTATTGAAGACGAATCATGTTGCGACAGTTTTTTTTTTTTTTTTTAGAATCGATTTGATTCAGATTATTCCACTAATATTGGCTGTTTTTATGAATTGAACGATTTCAATTGAAACACAAATGAAACGTTTCATAAACTGAATCTGAATCAAAATTGTTTCTAATTTCGTTTCCGGTGTAAAAGTTAAAATTATTTGTAATTTCGTTTTTGATATATGAAACACAAACAAAATTCAACACTGTTTTGATTGTCAGAATCAGCAGGAACAATGTGTTTTTTTGATTTAGATTCTAGGAGCTGAAACAGATCGAAACTATTTGCAATCTTTATTTCTTGACGGTTCCTGGTTGTATTTTCAATAGAGCTCGTCCTTGACCCAATCAAATAATATTTATAAAAAACAATGAAATTCGAATGAAAGTTTTGGCTTTTAGTTGCGATAGAAATAAACTTGAACTGTGCAACTGCATTATAGTTATATCAAAAACTAAAATGATGGACCCTATCGGTTTGTCAATCATTCTCTCTAACAAAATCAATTAATTACGTATATTAAATAGAAATGATAAAACAGTCAATTTGTATCGGTCCGTAATGCAACTTGTATGTACCAGAATCAACCACCATGTGATACAGGTTATGGACGCTTGCAAAATGGACCCCAATTTAATTAACATTTACATAAGAACTAATTATTATTTGCCTGTTTTTTAACGGTTTTGTCATGAATTTGTTCCAAAACACTTACTTTCAATAAAGTATTGTGTCAAATATAATAATTAGCTTAACAACTGGGCTAACCTAATTACGTCTGTATAACGAATTTAAAAAATTCTTTATGTCAATTATGTCGTTAATATTTCAACTACGTTTGGTTTAGCGATTTTAACAATGTGTGATTTTGTCGAGTAAAGAAGTTCCATTACAATTTTTTTACAAAATGGAATTTTTGCTTGGAGACAGTGCAAGTGAAATCTACAGCTCAAAGAAGGCCGAGAACGGCCAACAAATCCAACATTTAAAGCTCAAAAAATGATCCATTTTAGAAGATATTCAGGGCTTCAGACGCGAAACGCTTAATATTTTTTGAAAAAGATCGTTGCATTGGTTTCTGATTACCAGAATATTATAAAATGCATTATTGTGGTAGATAAAAATTGGATCTATCCTTATGACCCGGAAACAACCGTCCAATCGAGCCAAAAGTGACGCAAGATCGAAAAATAGCACAAAGTCGAATAATTAAGGCTATGCTAAAACTTTTCGTCGATTATCATGGTAATGTGCATTATGAGTTTCTTGCATTAAGCTATTCGTTTAAAGACAACGGTTTTATAGACAGATTAGTCTTAGTTTCGCATCTAAATAATAAGCCATCTCACATTTTATTGAGTTTTATGCCAACAATACAAATTATAACGTTGCGCAATCTCAGTATTCGCCTGATTTGGTGCCGTGTGACTTGGAAGGCGACGAAATGGTGAAATGTTCTAATTTTTTTGGTTACAGTAGTATGCTAATAAGTATTTTATAAAAATCGCGCTGCCTATAAGGTTTAATGCACTCAATCATTGTAGGCAACTTCGTCCTCGCCTCTTAGTTTCAATTTCACCGCAGCTCCAATAGGATACCGGATTTGACCAAAAATTATCTTTGATGTATCACATTTACATCTCGGTGGGTATGTCAACATTTAAGGATAGGATAGACATGCATGGGCATTTCTTTCCCAAAAATGCTGCTAAAAACGCCACTTTGGCCAAATCGAAGTCGAATGTACGAACCCCGCAAAATTTGAAAATTTTCCTTAGATTTTTAACAAACCTCGCATATTACCACTGGTATGCCTGACTCGTCCCTAATTTAACCAATCTTATTATATTACAACGCTTATTACAACTAGTGATAGTGAGACATATAATCCCTTCTCTTCAAGTATCCCTCACATAAATCACGCTTACTTTAATAAGCTGTTATCACTACAACTTTCTGAATTTTTACTCAAATCTTCTACACGCCCATTGTAACATCTCCGATACGTGGATTTGAACAAAAGTCAATAAATAAGTTAAGTCGTAATTTTTTATTCTACGAGTATGAGCGAAAATTTGTTTTGCCGAATTCGATACAGCCAAGCTCCGGCCTACGGCTAAAACAGGCCAATATTTAGCCGGCTACCGATACTTGGCAGAAGAGGAAGTCGACTCTACAAAACACTTTTGCGCAGATTTGTAATAAAATCAAATTTATTATGTTTCTCTCCAAATAGAGTCAAGCTATAAAAGTATGAGAAAAAATCATTGGCTGAAGATTGCAGGGACCTACTTATACTACTTACAATGTACTTTGAATTAATTTGTAAATTTGGACACAAATAATTTTGCTTTTATGTTGACTTTTAAGTACTTTCGTTTCCTTTTCAAATAGTTGAAAATTGTCATTATAAATACTAATTCAAAACAATTTAAAACTTATGATTGGATGGAACATCTCCCTTTGTTTGATTTGAACCACATAATCTTGCGATTGGACCAACTATTCCTCCCACATAATTTGGCGATCCTGCCAGAAGACTTTGGTGAAGATAACATCTTACATACGAGTATGTAAATACAATGAAGGGTCTAACCAGCGTTTTTATTGCAAAGAGATTGTACCATTATTTTAATTTGAAACTATGAAATCAAATCAAAATAAGCAACAATTTGAGATTAATTATCAACATTAACAAAAGCCATCAGTAAGCCGTACATAGAAGTAACAAGATTGAAATATCGGTAAGTATTCACTAATATCTGTTATTACAAATATGTTTTTGTTTAATGTTACAATACGATTAGATTAAGGTTTATATTAAGCCAATTGTTTCGTTTATAAAAGCTTGATGATTAACTTTTTAAGGTACGGATTTGCAAATTACGGCAAGAAATTGTAGTTCAGTTCGTAGATGATGAACTGAGTGTTGCTGATAAGATTTGGTGCGTTATTAATAAAAGTTATTTATCTCAAATTAATACAGATTGGGATAAAAGATCCGGGTAGGAAGTGTTTCAGAATTACTCTTTGTTCATTTGACGAATTTGCCAGATTTTAGAATAAATAAAGCTTGATAAATTTGAACTGAGATATTGCAAGACTATACAGAGCAATAATGTAAAATATCGTTGGAGATCAAGCGACCGAATGCATTCCGCCATAACTCAAACTAAAAAATCCTGCCATGGTAGTATCGAATGATAGGATACCTTCTGAGCCATCTTGTGGTCTATTTATATACAACCGAAAGTTATTACTTAAACCACGTTTCTATGATATTCTTGTATCGAAATACCAGCATTTAAAACCAAATATGTGAAATTGCCAGCTGCTAATGGTTCAAATATTAAATCATTTGCCGATAAGCTTTTATGTTTAGATATTAAATTTAGAAGGGAATTTCCTTTCCATTTATTTTAGCAGACATCAAGACTTCAGTACTCCAATTTTGGGTGCACATTTTTTGAGAAAAGTTTGGTTTGTTAGTGGATATGAAGAATGAACTACTTCAAAATTCGTTGACAAAGAAAAAAATGTTAAGAATTTTTTATACAGCAAATCTGTTTGCCGTACTTCTTAATGAATGATGATTCTTATTGAGTTTCCAAAAATCTGTCTAGAATCTAATTACTAATATAGTTGAGCGCAATATTTTTAATAGATAACTTACCTTTTTTAAATAATTGGAGACCATGCAGATCCAGATCCCAGTTGCTCCAGAAGACATCCGCAAAACTGGCATAACTACTTCTTTTGAATTTGTAAGGATGTCTTTTGGGAGACGTTTCAAAGATTCATAAATGAAATGTTCGATTTGATTATATCTTTATGTATATTGATACATACAATTCAATAATAAAGGTCATTTAGAGCACATGAGATTAATCTGTAAGCAGATGGACAGATATGCGATAAATATAATACTCTATAATATGTTTGTGAGCACGATCAACTGAATTTTTCGAGTTACCGGATTTCAAGATATGGTATTCAGCTTTCAATTCAATTCAGTTTTTAAGAAAGAATTTGACTATCAAAAGATTATACAAATTTATTATGCTGGTAGTTACAGAATATAACAAAAAATTAAGAACATATAATGGACTAAGGAAAAGGAATATGCCTTTAACACCGTTAGGGCAAACATTTCGTTACCAGTCGGCGCTTCACGTGTTGCAGGAAGTTCTCTGCTACAATTTAATAATAAATCATTTTGGTACATTGGTACATTTCACACAGCAATTTACATTTCACAAAACAAAAGTATTCAACTTTCGATAGGAAACTACTAGGAGTTTATCTCTCTGTTTTTAAGTTTCGATATTTTCTTGAAGCGCAAACATTTTCATTAACTCATTTAAGTCAAAAGTGGGCGAATCACCTCAAAAAAACTAGATAAATGGAGTGTATTGCATATTTTACAAAAGAGGTAATTGCCAAAACAGTATTATTTGTTACCGATAGTTTTGAACGGTTAAAAAATAACAAACGTTAGAAAATACTTGATCGAATAATAGATGCTCAATTTATGATGAAATACAATATTAAGTAAATATCAGTCCCCAATCCTCGACCTTATATGTCGAATAGTATGACGAAAAATATATTTAATAATATAAGTGGTCTAAATCATCCAGTAATTAGACCCTGTCGAAAATGATACAAAACATATACTTTTGGACAAGACTAAGATATTAACCACTTGGTGTCCGAATGTCTTAAGTGCTAAAAATCTAAAATAACACAAAATCACCTACTATTGTACCACATGTTGACCAACTTATCGTCAGATAATTGTACCTGTCAAAATCAGTTTTTCCCCATATATAACGTATAAAATTAGCAGTTTTTCTAGCGAAAATTCATATTTAATATATTTCATTACTCTCGCTAACAGTTAGGGCTGTGATCTTAAGAGTTTATAATGTGGGATTACGTTTTAGGGTATATACTCGTATGTTAATTACCTATGTGACATGTATGACTTTTAATTATATTATACTTTAATAAATAATAAACATTTAAAAGTCGGATTCAATTTGGTTTGGCCAAATTGTTTACTATTGGACCGGTTAAGCTTACCTGTGCCACAAGTGGCCCATAATGCAGAGGATCTGACAACAAAATATTCTTATTATTGTGTACCAACTAAGTCCGTTTTTGTAGTGAATAAAGATATTTTGTAGGATTTTTCAAAAATCATGTTCGCGATCTTTTTCCCTCCTAAATTTGTTTTTTCTTCAACTTATTCGGTGAGCAATAATTGTATTCAAATTTAAGATTTACCACTAAACATGTCAATGATTTCAGCTTAAAGAGACAAAGAAAATTATAATAATTAATACTCACTTCAATAGTTCCCGCGGCATTGAAAGTATGGCTTTGCGGGATGAGAGTTTGGCTTTGGCAATTTTTGAAAGGCATACAGCCATACAACTATTGGCTTTCTGTGCAGTAGTTTGGAAGAATACATTCAAAATTCTATTTATCTAATTACAAAATGTAGTTTTATTCACAAAAAACGCAAATTTAAGGATGAAACCTACTTCAGTTAAAGCGCAAAAAAATTCTACAAAAACCTGATATTTTCCGAAATTATTGGTGTGTAAAAAGTATTCACGATAAATTCAGTAACCGGATATGAATAATTTGCGTGCATATATTTAAAATGTTAAATGTTGTTGTCGCACAGCTTTCTTCGCGCGAAGAATATGATCGAATACCGATTACCTTTGTGCAGTTATTTATTCGTTTGATTGATTAATTAGGCGACGTATATATGAAAGGATGGCACATTGCTGGGAGACCAAAACTAAAATAGCACATACAGCAGGGACCATTCTTGAACGCTAACAAAAGACGCATACTCTAGGAAATCTGGAGCAGTAAAAAAAAAATATGTATTTCAAATCCAAACCCAAAATTCTGAAGAAAAAATTTAAATTTTGAAAATGGTTAACAATACATTTAATAAGCTGCTAAGCGTTTATAAATACAGCTTTTTTCGAAATTTCCCAAAACGAGGCTTTATTCATGGAAGGGGTTTCAATACTTGGCAAAAATATATGAAGAACTGACACATTCGTTTATGATATCAACATTGTAAGGAAAACCAACTTCAGGGATTATATTCTCCTTTCTGGCAAAACTTTGGAGGCAAAATCGGAATTTGAAACCAGATTTTGTTAAAATTTGAGCAGAGTTTTTATAATTGCATACAAAATTAATTTTATACATTACCAGATCGTATCTAAAGCTAGGTAACATAAATTCGTTTTGGTAAAATACATTTTTTCCTTGCTGCTTGACACTGCATGTGCACTCAGGAAAATGAAACCTTTATCGTCAAAATCATAAAAGAAGCTCCAAAATATATTTGAACAATTTTAACATTACCTCCCAACAAAAGAAGTATATCCGCGGAAGCTAATATTCACCACAATTTTTGGTGAAAATTTGCGTAATCACCAATGAATTTAACATACGCTTGTCATAGGAAGCGTATGTCTTCTTTGTCGTTTTCATGAGACTTATTATAGCGATGTAAAAGTGTATTTTTCCACTTAACCAAAGAATTTTTGTTTTTAGATTGAAGTTTTCAGACCGCAATTAGACCGGAAAATAGTGTTTCTATCAAATGTAATTATATGAGGCAGTCGAATCTAAACAAATTAACCGTATTTAAGTGTAATTAAATTTAATAAGAAATACTGCCTTTTGTACAGATTTGGAAACGGTATAAATATGCTTCTTTGGAAGTGGTTAATATGAACATATTGCGCTATTTTAAGTGGTGAAAATGTTATTCTTTTTGAATGACTTCCAATTTTTTTTGCTGGTCTTTAACATTACCATTACCAACTATCTCTTACAACTATCTACCGTGCTTGCTCATGTACATGTCACAGTATCTTAAAAATACCTTTGAGAAGACTTAGAGCATGCTTCCTACATCGTAAAAGTCCACATCGGTTTAGACATAGGCCGCCCTTGGATTCCAGTTTTCAAATGACATTCTCTGTAGACTTTTATAGCAGCAGGTAAACAATAACTTTAAGGACGAATATTTAATCAATCAAACAAATTTCAACACTGTATTGCATGCAGGATATTACGATTTAGTGATGATAAAAATGTTCAGCATGGGCAAACATTTTACTATTTAAAATGAATCCGAACAAAATTCTCCGTATTTTTACGCATTTAAAAGTAAAATTGTTTTACAAATATTAGAATATTATTTTGATCACCTACTTATTATTTAATCAGTACAGAAATTTAAGTCAAGTGAACTGACTCACGTATACCTTCACCCGAAATGCTTTCACATTGGTAGACAAGTGTGCGACGTGCCAGAAGGGACGTGGTAAACCACTTGCTCTGAATTAATACACAGCACTGCACTTAGTGTAATTGAATAAAGGATTAGGATTCAGAACTATAAGTAATTTGTATGTATTAATTGGTATGGAAGGTAGCACAAATGGCTTGGTTACCCGGTAGAATTATTCATATTTTACCAAGCGTTACAGTTAAATGTTAAAGTAAAAATGCGTTATTTACATTAAGTTTCGTTAAAACGCTTAAATTATACGGAAGGCACCCGAATAGGTATAGTACTGTAACGTAACGAAAATGTATTGAATTACGGAGAATTGAAGTGGCAATGGGATACATTTTCATTCTAGGTCACAGTCTTAGCGAGCCCTCAATGTGTACCAAATTTGATTGGCATTCTTGTAACTATAATCGTCCATTTGTACGATGCCTAGAAGAGGCATGGTTAATCGCTTGATTTTTCTCAAGTTTTATGGTTTCTGGGCACATGGTTTAGGTACTTTAATAATGAGTAAAAAAGTTTAAACTTTTATCCTTCACCTAATGGAAAATAACGACAATTGCATTGATTCAAACTACTAAGATTTCTTTAAAATATTTGTTTTTTCTGGAGGTTTGGACGGTTTCGGATGGACGGCCGTGATTAGAAGGTAGTGCGTATAACTGGGGATGGCTATTAGGGTGCGATTACCACCACGATTAATAAATTCTGACCGTCAAGTTGATAATACAAAATTAAGAAAATAAATCACTGTTAAAGACGGCAAAAATAGTAACAAGGAGCTGATGGTTCAGTAAGTCAGTTAGCGGCGGCACGCCGTGGTTTCACAATCGATCGGCTTCTATCTCTTCTATGCACTACAATGACTTCGGCTGTGATTATATTAAATTAGGTGTCCTTGGCACGAATCCATAGCTGCTAGAATGCAAAATATTTTTAATAACCAACCGAGCATTTGTTTTGTGGAATGAAAACATGCCCAACATTTTTGGCATGCCATCGAACCGACATATTATAGTAAATAAATAAATCTGCCACAAATTTAAATGGGGCATTTCGATAAAACTTCGAAATCCACTGGGAGTCGTAAACACAATCATGGTTGCACATTTATACATATGTATACATATGAATATCTATGCAGGAGTACAGAGCAACCTTGCAGGATACAAAATAAGTATGGAAATTTTATCCCAGTGAAAACTGACTTAACTGGTATTTGTTCTGTAATTTCATATTAAGGCAATAATCTGAAATATTTCATGTTTATTTTTTGTAACTGATCTAATTTAAGGTTTATCGAATGTTATGACGAAAAAGTGAATTCGGTGAAAATTACCACTTTCTATGTGCAATATCTGAGAAGGCGCGATAAGGTCGCAATGTCATAATTTCTGGCTAAGGACTGAAAAAGATTACTGCTTCCGAAATTTCAACAGATTCAATAGATTTCGAAAAAATGTATTAAAGAAGATGCATCAAATTTTGTGTAAAAAATGGAATTAAGTGCTCAAAAACTATTGAAATGTAGACAGTGGCATATGGTGAGAGTACTCTGAGTCAAAAAAGTGTTTACAAATGGTATAAGTTTTTCGCATAAGGTTGAGGATATGTGAATGACGACGCTCGCTCTGATGAAAATGTTGAGAAAATGAAGAAAATTGTTATGGACAATCGTCGAATCACAATTAAAGAAGTTGCTGAGGATGTCAGCATATCGGTTGGCTCATGCCATGCAATCTTTTCGGAAATTTTGGCATGAAGCGTGTGGCAGCGAAACTCGTTCTAAAAACAACGATGATCCAAATTTGTTTAAAAGGATCACAACTGGTGATGAATCATGGATATGTGGTTATGACATCGAAACCAAAAAGAGTCCAGGAGAGCCAAGACCAAAAAAAGCATGCCAAGTTCGATCAAATGACAAGATTTTGCTCATTGTTTTCTTCGATTACCATGGCGTAGTGCTTCAGGTATTCTTACCACAAGGCTATACGGCAATTAAGGAGTATTTCTTCGAAGTTATGCGCCGTTTGCGTTTCTGGAAAGAAAAATTATGGTTTTTGCATCATGATAATGCACACTCCTCTTTGCTTATGAGAGATTATTTGGCTCAAAACACAACACCGTTATCATGCCTTAGCCACCGTATTCACCAGATTTGGCTCCCTGCGATTTTTCCTGTTTCCATGATTGAAGTTTTGCGACAATTGAGAAGATAAAAACCGAATCGTTAAGAGAGCTCAAGGACATACTAAAAAGTGCATATCAGAACTGCTTCGAGGATTGGAAAAACGCTGGCACAAGTGTATTATATCTGAGGGGGATTACTTTGAAGGAGATAAAATAGAAATTGATGAATAAATAAATATTTTCTGAGAAAAATAATAATAATTTGACCTTATTTTTTGAAAACACCTTGTATAGTTCCACTTGTTTGGTGCATAAAATTTATAACAATAATAATAATAAAGTGAATCCACGACTGCGACTGAAAATTTGAAAATTATTACTGATAATTCTAACGTGTTGCAGATCACAAATAAAACCTTAGTTCAGAATATTTCAAGCTCGTGAGTTCATTCAGAAATATATTTTTCTCTTTAACTAAGACTCAATCCAGCTCAATTTCCACTACTGCGTGCCCAAAATCATTAGATACACATTTTTTATGGCAAGTATTGCAACAAATTACATATTTTTCCTATGATCGTCAAATTGTCATAAAAGTACAAAGAGGTATAATATTTGCTAATTTGAGATAGTATTAAGTACTTTCAATTTGCAGAATATGACAGTATCAGTTTCATAACATTCGGACAAAATACAAACGATTTTAACCTTTTCAATTTGAAGAAATTTTTAAAGATAAATGTCTGTTTTGTTTCTTAATTTACTTTCAATTTTATTGTAGATGTGAACCACCACAATATAATTTTGCTTTCTCTTTTTTTTGACACCAAAATGTAACATTCTTATACCTGATCCAAGTTTCGTTATATTTTCGTTGAGCGAAATAGGGAAAGATTGCAATATTATAAAGTTATCGGACTGTTATACGTTTTCTATAAATAAGTAATTTAATGATTAAATAATGACATTCTTGCCTTTAACGTCTCGGGATATTAATTATTATGTAGAAGCCATCAAATAAATGAAAAATTTTAAGCAATGTTTCATTGGCATATCCGCAAGATCCAACAGTGGGTTTTTGATTTCTTCCAAAAGGTTACAATCCTTTATCTGGAAAAAGTTTTGACCGCAATTAACTATAACACCTAATCAGAAAGGTGTTATACGTATTATCGTACGTCTAATAAAATTAAAATTAGACTTCACAATCCATCTGATGTTAACAGAGGCGGAAACATTACAATTTTTCACGCGATAACAATTCATGACGTTTACATACCGTCATAACTCAATTAAGTACTTCCTTTAATGCTAAATTAACCAAAATAACAAATTTTGGGGAGCTTTTCATTGATGTTAAATAGCAGACAAATTCTTCATTCAGACGTTCTAATTGCAAATGCGTTTTGAAAGCGCAGCATTATTTTGTGCGAAGATTCTTTTGGTAAAAATAGAAGTGGGAAATGTTTGCGCTTAGTTACGTAATTTCACCAAACTGACTTAATTCTCTAAAAGAATGAATCCAAAGTAATGTTTTTTTTTGTGTAATCTGCTATGAGACCGTTCTGCGTAGTATTGCTATTAGGTGTTATATTTAGTTCTTTCATTCCGTAGAAATAAGACGTAATTTTAAAATTGTGCTATAGTCATACAAGTACGAAAATAATAAGTTTGTAATTCTTTTGTCAACACACAGGAACATTTACAGCGTAAAAAAATATAATAACCTGTATAGATATTTTATTCGGATGAACTGACTTACGCATACATACCTTTACCGAACGTCCTTTCGCTTCGGTGCAAAGTGTGGCGGGTGGTAGAAAGAGCATGAAAAATCGCCACGTTCATATCGGAAATTGTTCTGAATTAACGCACAATATGAAAAGAAAAATAACAACGTGCCAAAGTTTTTCGCGTAAAAACTATAGAAGAAATCGTTGATTTTTGCTAAATCGATTACTTTATACCCTAAGGGATGTGGCTTCGAATTCTGTTATTATTAACAGAGCCCTTGGCGGGTGCTGAATTACTCTGGATTTAGTTCAATTGGTTGAAAAATGTGGATTTAATTAGGCAATTTGTATAAGAAATAACAAAGAGGATGTGGTTATCGCCTCGTTTTTTCTGAAGTGTACGGATTAGTGATTACAGGTGGAAGATAACGCTTCGGAATTGGGCTAAACCTAGAACGATGGGAAGCCAAAAATATTTGGGTTAAGTCGGTCGTTCGTACACTTACAAACAATTGAACTAAACACGAACTCAAATTGAGTATCTATCGGTTAGGCTTTCTTAATTTTTACCAAACCACGCAAATCAATGTAATAGACAAGAAATTGAAGTTACTGCAGCATACTAATTAAAAGTTACTGAGGAGGCACCCGAAAAAGCGCGACTATACTGCCCATTCACATTCTCAGATATAACTTTAGCTAGCGGTTAACGTGTGACAGATTCGACTGAACTTAATGCAATTGTATTAAAGATACTGACGTCAGAGTACTCGTATATGGGTTGAACAAGCCATTTGTCTGGGAGATACTAGAACGGACGTAGTTAATCTCTTGATTTGTTTAATGTTTTGCCAAGTATTGGCGAAAGCCATGTTATAAGCAGTTTCATGGAGATTTACCACAGTTATCATGCCAGCCACACCAGCCACACAGACTAACATCGCTCAATGCAAAAATATGAAACATATTTGACCAAACAAAAATGATGCGAAACTTTGCATCTTGGAAATATATGTCCGAGCTTGGATTGTAATAATACTGTAATACTTTTAGCGATTCAGCACACGAAATTTTATTTGCTACACAAAATTTGGGACAAATTGTAATCCGTTATAAAAATTACATAATATAATACATTAGAGATGAACTAAAAAAATGAGCTCTAAAACTTTTTAAATAATTAATTTCCGTCACATTTTCGTCAGAAAACATACCTGTTTCACAATGTCAGCTTTAATCGTTTGCTCTGCGTTATGGTAAGGTATTTGTCCATAACGCCTAAAAATGTGAATTTTCAAAAATACTTTCGTCGAAATGTCGTAATCGTAATATAACCCGTCTGGACGGGGCAACTCACCGCCCCGTCAATCATCTTCAAACAATTGCGTATATACAAATATAACTATTATAAATTCACACATCTAATAAACATCCACTTATTGACATACTATTAGAGGACAAAAAAAAAATAAAAAAAAGATTTTTCTGAAATCCTTCACTAATTACCGAGATACCAATATTTCTTCATAGCCGGTCAACTTTTGTGTTCTTGGTACCCTAAGAAGGGGCATGCCATTTCCACTTTCATTGACAGTATTGAAGGCCTGGTGCGATGCCAAATTATACTGAATCTTGTGCAACTGAATCATATATACGAGTCTATAAGTAATTTCTATGGGAGTTACAAGAGAGGGCGGTGACCACGATAAGGGAATTGTAGGGGAAAATTTAAATTTCGATGAGCCGAACAATCTGTATGAGAGGTGTAAAATTTTGACGAGCATTATAAACCAACTTAAACACATTGGCCAAAAGATATTTGATATATTAAACCTGTTCCAACGTCCAACGTTAAAGAATACTCTGAAATAAAGCGAAATGAATAAGCTAAATAAAAAAACAAATATAGAAATTTCAGTCAGGTAAACTAGCTTGCATATACCTTCACCCACCATCATCGCTAGATTCTTTAAAAACTACTCTGCCGTTTTCATTCCCAGTACTAAGTTTTCTAAATGCGTGACGCGTACTGAATTACACTGCATTTATAATAGCACAATTGAATGGGAAGATATGCGTCTAGGAATATATAGGTATGGGACTAAATGAAAAACCGGTATATAAATTTAAAATACTTTTGGTCAAAATAAAAAAAAAACCCCGGAGGGTGCTAGAAGAAACGTGATAAGTTGTTAAGTTATATAACAAACTTACTTTGAATTAAAACGCAGTCAATGAAGCAAAATTATAAGTTACTGAAATATTCGCTTACAGATTGTAACAGCCCTATTGATTTTTGTTTCTAAAATAAATTTGTATGTGTGTGTATCCTGTGGGGCGTGACAATCCTGCCTATTTTAATTCGCAGAACTAAGTTTGCAAAATTATGTAGTTCGTATGGAAATTACCAAAGGGGATGTAGTTATTTCGTTGATATTTTTAAATTTTGCGAGGCATTAAATGCAATATAATTGCCAATAAATTAAGTGACTGCAGTTTATAAATTAGAGATTACCGTAAAAAAATTAAATTATGATAAATCGCCGTTTTCATTCTCAAATGCATAACTTGCGCCAAATATGATTTTTTAATTCAGTAAAACTGATAAAAAGATGTTAAACTAAGAATTGGGGTTAAATAGATAATTGGCATGGGCGGTACCACAAGGGGCGCGGTCACTTGGTCAATTCTTCTCTGGATTTATAGAGAATTGTACATCAAAATAGTAACTACTGCTGACTATCGATTAGAATTACAAAAGAAAGATTTTAAATTGGCCAATTTGTGTGGGAGGTACATACATAAAGCGCGCCTCATTCCAGCTGTCCATTTCCAATCGTGGGCAAAAGCTCAGCATGTGAAAAATGTGGCTAATTTTAGCGCAACCCTGTAAGAGATATGTATCAAAGTATGTATAGGCTTAATAAGTAGTATCAGGTAAAAGTAGTCGATTATTTCAAATTCTGGGGGTACAGGAGAAAACTTAATTCGAAAATTCGACCAATTTATATGGGACAAATTTAGTGCAGATTTGCGGCCGCTACCGTGCCAACCGGCCAGCTAGCCAACCAGACAGACGGACATCACTCAATAGAAATACTCAATCATGAAACATATTTGGTCAAAAGACATTTGGTACTTCAAACGCTTCCTTCTGTGTGTTACGTTTTTAGTCTTATCGAATGATACGTACCTTCATTCCTTTGGGTGAAGGTATAATAACTCTCTAAAATCTTCCACTCAAAAGCTGTACATTGACTTTTGCTACATTTGTGTCTGTGGTACCCTAAAAAGCATTTCATTACCATTCGCAATACTAAGTTCACTAATTGTATTAAAGATTTCCTAATTACGCTACCTTACTCTAAATTAAGGAACTGAAGTTTACGAATTAGTGATCTACAAATCGGTCAATTTGTATAGTAAGAAAAGGTGCCTAATTATGCCTTTCATAAACAGTCTCAAAATCAAATTTACTATTCTGGGTCTTTATTTTAGGAAATACCCAATGTTTAATATTTGACCTAATTTTGTGTATTTTCATGAAGGTAATGTTCATGAAGATTTATGATTGTTATCGAATTTGCCAGCTGCTCAGCCAGCAAACCAGATACTCGGATACCGCCCTGCCGATTTAAAAAATTACAAAGTACAAATCACAAATATTTATTAAACTTCGTAAAAATAGCACATAATTATATTTTGTCAGATTGTTGCCGAAAATTTAAATAGGCTTCTGGTACCTCCCATACAAACTGACCAATTTTCCGAAATTCAACACTGCAGTAACATAATTGTTTTAATCCATTATAATGCTTGACAAAATGTACAAAAATCGACTAATCACGACCGCCACTAGTCTGATGCTTCCAACATACCTACAAATGACTGATTTAACCAACATTTTCTTAGATTACTATATTTAATGCAAATCGGTGCACGTTAAGTGTTTTCAAAGTAGGATCTCAAAAAAAAAAAAACGAAGCTCATCGTCACATATTGTATTGCATTCTTGATCCTTTGTGATAACTCCAAAAAAAAAAAATACCTTTCATCCAGTTGCACTTTATTCAGTACATCGGGCACTTAATAAGCCAAATTGTACAAATTTAAGTGGACAGCATTGTTACGATACCTCACATACTCGTTAACCGATTTAGCAAAAATCAATAAATTCAAAGTGTCTCCAGAAAATTATAATTTTGCTTTCTTTATTGTGCTTTAATTTCTTTATTTATTTCTTTTTCTTTCACATTTTACCGAGTTTTATTTTCTAAAAGAAATGCATCCCCTGAATGAGATATGGAAGAGCTTCTCACATCCAGTGAACTTACACGCATTCTGTTTCTAGCCTCACTCAGCGGGACCAACAGTTTAACAACGATTTCGAAAGTCATAGTTTAATAAGCATTTACCAGACTTGTCGATTTTACTCGACTGCCCGAAGTGTCCGTCAGTCACATCGAGGTGACCACCTGTAAAGACTGTTCTTTATTAATTGTATTTATCAACTGTGTTGATAATCCGACCAATTTAGAGTAGTTGAAGAGGAACATTATTCAGAAAGTAACAAAATACCGAGAACAACTTTTCAACGAGTTTTCCAAAATTAGCGACTTAGGTTCCAAGAGTGTCAAGCAGCCGAGGGAAGCCATTTGGACCACATTATTTTTAAGTCTTAAAAATTCCCATGCTTCTACTTTTTAAAAATACAAATATATTTTTTTTATGTTTCGTAGTTTTTTTTTAATTGAATATTTAAACCGCCAACACCCTTATGGCCCACCCTGTATAAAGTTATTGGCATTGTGTGGGATGCTGGAATATAGAGCTATCGGTCGATAGTTATTTAAAAAAAAAATAAATTATATATAGGTACATTTATTTATATTTTAATATATATTATTTCTTATGCTAGTTTTAGTCTATTTTTGTGCACAACAATTGATTTAGATTTTGTGTCAATTTTGCAATTTCCAAAATGGTCAGTCTCAATCACCTTGTATGCACCTTTAAAAATGCTATCTAATTCGTGGTTGGTTTCATCCTTTAGGTATACCATATCGTTTGGCCGAAGATTTTGTGGGTTTACACTCTTGTCATAAATGTGTTTTGTCTTTATTTTAGCCGTTTCCAACATTTCCGATGCTCTTTTCTGAGCTACTTGCAGTTTGAATTGGAGTTCGTTTTTGTAATCGTCAAAATTGTATACCGGATTCATTTTTCTATTTTTTGTGTAACCATGAGCTGTTGATGGTGTCGTATTGTAACGATACGTGAAATATTTTAGCCAATGGTCCCAGTCTAATTTGTTAGTCGAAATGTATGATCTTATTTATGTACTCCTTACATGTTTTATGGGATCGTTCCACTGTACCTAAGGTTTGGTGGTGATAAGGGGTTGATGTTTTTCTTTCTATTTGTAAAAGCTTACATATTTGGTCAAATATTCGGTTTTTATATTCGGTACCCATGTCTGTTAATATTTGTTTTATAGGTCCGTAAATTAAAATAAGGTTTTCTACTATTGCTTTTGCAACTATATTAGCGGATTTAGCTGGGATGGGTACTGTAATGAGAAATTTAGTTAAATCACATATTATTGTGAGCGCGTATTCGTTTGAATTAAATGTCTTTGGCAATGGGCCTATAGTGTCTATTTGTATACATTCAAAAGCTCTTGCTGGTGTTTGTATTTTTATTAAAGGTTCTAGGTGATTAGTGCTGGCTTTGTTTTGTTTACATTTAAGACAGTTTTTGACACAAGACTTCACGTCTGAAGTCATGTTTTTCTAACATAATGTCGTTTCAGTTTTGATAAGAATCGTGTGACTCCTGGGTGGCCCCCAAAAACAGGGTCATCATGATATTTTTGTAGTATTTCAAGTTTTTGCGTGCGTGAAGTGATTTCAATAAGTTTTGGTGTTGTATCTATTGTTATTTCTTTCAATTGTTTATTGCCTTTCTTTTTAAATTCCTCTATGTCGACATATTCGAATAACTTATCATTGATTGCAATCCTTATAGTCTTAAAGTTTGTTTTGCCAACTATATTTTCAAGTTTGGGAATAATTGCCCTAGTTCAATTTTCCCATAAGCAATAAAATCTTTAGAGTTTAATTTAAATATTTTCTTTTTTCCATGGAACAAAACTAAATGTAAGGAATTTTCTAATGTTTTACTGTGCACATTTGTGGTTAATTTTACGCATGGTAATTTTCTCACTTCTTGTAACGTAATCGTGTTATATACTTGTTGCCTTAAGGTTTCTCTGGCTTCTATAATGTTCTTATTAGTTTGGGAATGAGTATGTTTAGATTTTGATCTGGTAATCATCTGTATGATAGCAAAGTTTTCTTTCCTAAGCTGATTGATTTGCCCAAAATCAATGCGCGATAAAGCATCTGCACCGCAGTTATCTTTTCCCTTAATATATTCAATTTCGAAATCAAATTCTTCCAAATCTAGCCTCATTCTTGTTAACTTTGAGGAAGGGTTCTTCATAGCAAATAGATATGTAAGTGGTTTATGATCACTTTTTATTAAAAATTTTGTTCCATAAATGTATGGTTTGAAGAAATTTATTGCCCAGTGTATAGCGGTAAGTTCTTGTTCTATGACCGATTTATTACTCTCCCCTTTAGTAAAGGCTCGAGAAGCGAACGCTATTGGCAGTTGTTTACCATTGTGGTTCTGACTTAGAACTGCGCCACATGCAATTTTGCTTGCATCTGTAGTAATGCAAAATGGTTTTTGGAAATGAGGATATTGCAGTATTTTTGGAGATAGCAGGCAATTTTTAAAATATTGAAATGCCTTTTCGCATTCAGGTGTCCATTCGAACTGGGATTTTTCCTTGTTAATTTTGTTATGTGTACTGCATGATTTGAGAAATTTGGGCTATTTGGGCCGATGAAATATTAGGTAGTTGTTTGCTAATTTATTCAAAATTATGGTTTGTCGTTCTTGATTATTATTTTGTTTATCTATTTTAACAATGTAATAGTCATCAAGGTTTTCTGTTCTTATTGTGTTTTGCTGCAAAAAAAAAGGTTGTCCTCCGTTGTATTAATAATTCGAACGTATGGGTTTTTTGTATTAACGATTGTATTTGCTATGAAAACACCATCTTCAAGTTCTTGATTGGGTATTAAGAGATCATTTTCCGTACTTGTTATGTCAATTTTTCTAATAACCTCTGCTCTTGCCGGTAGTGAGAGTATTTCCCCTTGATGTGAATCCAATATTTCGATTTCCAGTTGAATATTTAACCATTTTGGCCTAATAATGAGCCAACTTGGACCAGAATTTTGGTAGTCTAATACACAATTATAATTTTTCATGAAATCATAGCCTATTATACCATCGCAAGGTAGCGGGAAAGAATCATCCACTATGTGGAAATTATGAGGCATTGGCAAATTATTTATGTATAGACTTGCTTGTGTGACACCGAGTGTCTTTATTGTACCACTACCTATACCCCTTAGGTTGAATATTTTATTTATATGTCGCATCGTGCATTTCATATCTTTCATTAAATACCATCATTAGCATTTAAGTACCATCTCTAATGTAATATACCATTTATAATAAGCGAAGACGAAAAGAGACAGTTGCAGCGTATTCTTTATGTTTGTTATTCTTTCGATCCTCTTGTGCCTTTTGTTTTAAACGAACACGCGCTTTTTGCGAGCCCAACAGAGTTGTCTGTTCTGCGTAGCCTCGGCCCGACAATGCGATAGAGCGAGAGAAGTATAGTGCGTGACTGAGAAGCTTCTGGATGACGTGTGCCAATACTGTGTGTATGTATTGTGTGGGCATATTGAAAAGACTCAAGGCATTCGAATAGAAACGCTGAACAAAGACGTTGTAAAATGTCGATGCCGAGGACGCGCAAGGCACGCCCCACGATAACGAGGGCTCAAGAGGATGGGTTGGTTGAAGTAGATAATCATTCTACGACATCAGAAGTGGGATCGTCTCCACACCAAGCCATTTCCGACGACCGTTTGAGCACACTTCTGGAAACGCAGCATCGTAATCTAATCGAAGTTCTAAATGCAGTTAAAAACTCACAGTCAAGGTCAACTTATAAGTACTCGCATGAAGCTCTAAGAAGTATGCCAAAAGAAGAGATTCCCAAAGAGTTGGACATGTGTGATGAAAGTGACAACGTTGAAAGTGACGTTGAAGACCCGTTGGTGGACTCCAATGAGGATGAAGACGATGAAAGAGACGTCATAGATGAGTTGGTGGATTCCAACTAGAAAAGGGCATTGATGGATTTCAATGCGGTATTCCAGACATCAAACCCTTGGGCCAAGCCGCAATGTTGTGTTGCCAGCGCTGACGGGTACACGAGTTAATGTGTTGACTTGTTTGTTGCCTGGTGACAATCATTGTGCTAAGAGCCTATTTGGGGTAGTGTCCTGGATACGTAATAACATGAGCCTTTGGGAATTTTCTGTCTAATGGGTACCTGGAGAATTTAAGGACTATCCTCTGCCATTCGTTGACTAATTTGAAAAAAAAAAAAAATTAAAGTTAAAAATATGGACGATTGATTTAACCTGTAAACTTGATGATCTTTTCAGATTAAACTTGACATAATTTGCTATGTTGTTTTGAAGACTTTTGTAACACACGAGGACGTGTGATAGTCAGGATGGCCGTGTCGCATCGTGCATTTCATATCTTTCATTAAATACCATCATTAGCATTTAAGTACCATCTCTAATGTAATATACCATTTATAATAAGCGAAGACGAAAAGAGACAGTTGCAGCGTATTCTTTATGTTTGTTATTCTTTCGATCCTCTTGTGCCTTTTGTTTTAAACGAACACGCGCTTTTTGCGAGCCCAACAGAGTTGTCTGTTCTGCGTAGCCTCGGCCCGACAATGCGATAGAGCGAGAGAAGCTTCTGGATGACGTGTGCCAATACTGTGTGTATGTATTGTGTGGGCATATTGAAAAGACTCAAGGCATTCGAATAGAAACGCTGAACAAAGAGGTTGTAAAATGTCGATGCCGAGGACGCGCAAGGCACGCGCCACGATAACGAGGGCTCAAGAGGATGGGTTGGTTGAAGTAGATAATCATTCTACGACATATATTTATCGTAGCATTGTCTATATGATCTGTTTTGAAAAGACTTATATCTGATCCCGTATCTAAAAGAAATGTAGAGGTGGACTGACTTAAGGATGATTTTATTCTGATGTAATTGTTTAAACAGAGGTTTACATTTAAAATTCTGTGCTCATTTAATTCGATACATTCCCCAGTTGGGCTGACTGAGGAATATCCCCGTTTTCCGACGCCTCTGTATACCTAACGTTTCCATTATTATGTCTGCGTCCTCTATGATTATTGTTGCGTGCATAATTTCTATTGCTATTATTGTTGTCTCTATTATTAGAGTGAGAGTCGTTACGTCGCCATGTATTATAATTCCGGTTCGAAAAGCCTCTTTGTCCACGATGTGACCTGTTTCCACGACCCCTATATCTTACGTTGGAATTTCGAAATTTGTTGATGTAATTTACTTGTAAAGTTCCTGAACTTTCCGAACTTAACTCAAGAAATTTCGTAATAGCGTCTCCCACTGTTGTGAACTGACCTGCCCTCATTAGCAATTTTACCTCTTCAGATTTCGCATTTGTTTTCATTGTTTTCACTGCATGTTGAGTGGAGTAGCTTTTTGCCAGTGTAGGCGTCAAACCGTCGGCTATAAATGCTGGCTCCAATTGCAATGATAATGTTTCAATTTCCTTTGCAAAATCACTGTCGCTTTTGTTATGCTGCTTTACGGTATTAAGTCTGGCTGAAATACTTTGTGGTGATTCGTATTTCACGTTTGCAAGTAATTTGCTTTTGATTGCTTGAATAGTACTCTTGTCAGTTATCAACGTACTTGCTGATTGAGTTAATTTGGTTTTTATTAAAGAAATTGCTATGTTCTCATGGGTTTCCTTTATGGTTTCCAATAAATTAATAGCGTTTATGAATTTACTTAAATTTTCAATTTTTCCATCAAACTCTGGAAGCAATTTCGTTGCAGTGTTAATGAACTCGATAGGTGTCATATTGCTGAGTTTGTTTATTTCGTTTTGTGCTTCTAATGAGTCAGTATCTGTGTCAGAGCTGTCGCTGCAAAGTAATGAATGAATAGTCAGGTCAAGTAATTTTGTTATACTTGTTGGTACTTGTTGTGGAACTTGTAATTTATTAAAAATTACTTTCAGTCTATTTTTAATGGAAGTGAAATAATTTTCGAATTCTAGTTTATGGTCTGTGCTAAGTACCGGGTAAATCGTTCTACCTAAATTGGCAATTGTATTATGCTGACATGCAAGAATACCAATATGTTTTAGTTGAGTAATTTTGGATGGTATGCGTGTTCTATTTAAACATTTGTACGATTTGTCAAAAGTGATTTTTATTTCATTTAATTTTCTCAAAACATTGTCCCACGTGATTGGTGAGGACATAATAAATGAACCATACGTAACTAGGAAATTGCAATATTGATAACATTGATAAATTTACATGTTTTAATAAAAAGCTTAATTTTGTCTATTTATAATTTTCTTATCATTTGGGTGTTGTTGCTTGCATGATGTTTTTAATTTGAATACTTAGTTTTAAATATTAGATTTATATTGTAAAATTGAATTTAATAATATTGCTTATCTTATCTAATGATGATTTTTGTTATCCTTTACGAAACTGCAATTTTCTCCAGATAGTTTCCAGATAGTTTAGATCCTGACCACTGGTGTTTCCACCCGTTGTATCCTTCTTTTTAAATATTTTTTGAGTGCCGAATATATTGCCATTATTAGCACAAAGGCTCCGATTAAACTCATAATTTCCCAATGTATTGTTTTGATGTTTTGATTGTCACTTTTCTCTTGATATCTGTCTATATCTTGATATCTGTCTATATATTTTACAACTTCTGTATTTTTCTGTTGCACTTCTTTTCCCACTTCATAGCCAGAAATTGCTATCATCACTATACTTATGGCTTTTTTCCACCAACTCATGGTGTTGATTGAGGTTGAAGTTTTTTTTTTTTTTTTGGAAATATTCACTGAAGTTACACTTTTTGTTATTAACGTTTTGCTCTTGTTTAGTGTTTTATTTAACAAACATTTTTTTTTTTTTTTTTTTTTTTGGGGTTTGGGGAATTTATTTTTAGTGTCACTCCTGGCAGGGTCGCCATGTAAAGACTGTTCTTTATTAATTGTATTTATCAACTGTGTTGTTTACAATGTTGGACTTATATTTATACTTAAAATAGTTGAGTCGTTGATGACTCAAGAGGTATCGATGGATAAGGGTCAGTTGTTTGAGATGTATGTATGCTGTCTCACATTTCGCGGTTGTTGTCTCATTGTTGGTGTCTCATATCGGCACCACTTTGGAATGTTGCACACTTTGCAATTGTTGATAGATTTTAGGTCGTTAGATTCATTTGTCATAGGATTCATATGAAGTGTTAGTTCAATGACCGTTATCCATGACACACCGCTTAAATAATGACATAATCGACGGTGCGTAAACATTTCTGACTGCATAAGTATCGAAAATTTAATTTCGACGATACAGAGCTGAGTGTCAAAAATATTAAACTAAAACTAAAGTTAGGGAGGCTCTTGAATGTATCCTCATTCAATTTATTTTTGATTTGATGTGCTTGTACCGAAAATGTATTACAGTCCAACACTGCTGAGAAATTTATGTTCATTAGCCATAACAAATTCCACCATATCATAATTGAATTGGAAAGAATTTTTCCTGGTGCTGTTATTTGTGGCTTCCCTGATGCCATTATTATGAGTCATTAATCTAATAATCATGTCTTGAAATCATTCAACTTTTGTGGGTTTCAATTTGATATATTATATTTTCGAATTTTCTATATGATGTCTGCTTTTGTGCCAATGAGAACTTTTTAAACTTAAAGACAATTATTGCTACTCTACTCCACTCTTGAGTGGAGCTTTATCAGGCAGCAATTCTAAAAATTCTGTAATTCAATAATTCAAATCAATTTAGATTTGTAAAATAAATTATAAGTGTTGCGAGAATACATTTCATTCTTTTTTTTACAATTAATTGTAAGCTTGAACAAGAAATTATGACTTAACCGACCATTCAGCCAAACAGAAAAATCTTCCCCTCTGCTACAAAAAGTTAAAAGTAACACTGAGGACGATAGTTTCGTACACAAATCTCGACAATGAACCCCGATTAATTTCATAATGAATCGAATGATAGAACAGTGATAAAGATTAACTACTGCTCCCAATTCTTATGAAATGATATGTAGTAAGAAATACTTATCGACTGAAGTATCAATATAGTATTTGGCATAAATAGATAACACCCGGTGTACTACAAAAATGTGGTTTCTCTTTATTTGAAATTTGGTGCGCCATATCCCTCATATGTTCTTATGTTAACACCCCGTTGTCTCCGATAATGTTATACAACGAATAAATGGCTTGGTATGATTATCCGGTTTTCCGCCCGAAATGATTTAGCAATAATGATAAACTCGTCGTGACTGTAAAGTGACTGTATAAAAATGCAAATAATGCTGGAATATTTGAAATACTTTGGTAGCTAAATTAAATTTGCAATTTAACAGATGAATGGCTTCCTGGACATAAAAATATATACCATCATATACTTAGCCCCTGCCAATCCATGTGTAGACAATATGTCAGCTAAAGATTTGTGAATACCATAATCCAAATACCCTACCGGCTTATGTTCCATGTAATTAATGCGTACAATATTGATGTTTTCAAACTGATTAGCCCCTATCCTACGCAGCGGAAATTTTCCGATGTCATTCGCTGTAATAACACTAGTACACTGGACTGTGTAAACAAGTTCTTCTCATCAGTGCGATACACATCGATTTCACCATCATTAAAACAATATCCTGACAAATATGACAGAGAGCTTCTGTTATTTTTATGAATTGTTTATATATTTATTTTATTCTGTGTGATGCAGTAGAGAGGATGTTGTTGGTTTCTTGTTAATTGTATTTGCTTTCTATCATCTGAATTGTTTTAACTTAATAATCGTTATAAAATTGTTATAAATTAAACAATTTAATGTAAATTAATAATTTAAACGTAATTTCAAACCGATGAAAGCGATTTAAACAGATTTAACATCAACTCCACAATGGGCGTAATTTCCATATCTACCATAGCAACAAACACATGTACGCATACATGCATATGCTCTCACACACACATACGCTGCCACAGCTTTTGGTGTACACCCAGCAAACCAAAATACCAAAATGTGATCTGAAAGCGATGTGATTCTGATTTCTGACTCACATTGGGAGGAAGTGAATGACTCTTTTGGGGGTGTTCTGAAGTTTGGCCGATTGTAACACAGATTTTGGGCGGACTTCTGAACTGTAGTGGTTGAGAATTCGTAAGAGAAGTTTGCTAATAAAAATCAGTTAAATATACTCCACTTATTCTAAGCAAAAAAGTAAAAAATTGTAGAGTATCCAAACCCAAAACTAAAAACCGGCCGAAATCGTGTGCCAGTTCTATTAAAATCGATTTAATTTATTTATCAGCTCATTAAACGGTTTTTGAAATGTCAAAAAAGCTTTGTGTTAAACACACTAAAATTTAAATTTCATGCAAATAATCAGAAATACACTCCAACCAATTCGGTATAATAAATTTGGTAATTTTAAATCATTACTGTTTCAGATTATCATAGCTATGAAATATAGATATCGACCATAGCAGGCAATTTGATACTAAGGCCATGATTTCATAACATAATGTTGTCGGTAATAGAATAAAGAATTCATTTTAAAAATTGGTTTTCAAAAATTTTAAATTTACATGACAGCATATTTAATTCATAGAGGATGCGTAAGCGACATATACAGGGTGCCCGTCGAGAAAGTATACTACTTTGTTTTGCCGCCATTTTGGTAAACATTAATCTTGACAGTTCATATTTGGCAGTCGTGAAGTAGAGACGTGACAAATTTATTATGGAGGAATATTCGATAAACCAACGTGTTTTAATCGTTAAAACATTTTATCAAATTCAATCATCGATTGCTGTGACGATGATAAAGTTACGTGAAATTTTTGGGAGAAACAACGTGCCAACAAGACGCACTATTTATAGTGCAGTGAATGATTTCGAAGAAAGAGGGTCTGTAGCTAATAGGGTCAAGTGTGAACCACAACGTACTGCAAGATCGGCTGAAAATATTACTGCTGCTCAAGAAAGTGTTCAAAACAATCCTTCAACCTCAATTCGACGCCGTGGTAAGGAGCTTGGTCTTCAAAGAACAACTTTGGCCATATATTTGCACAAGGATTTGCATTTGTTTCCATTTACGATTCAGCTGACACAAGAGCTTCTTCCACAAGACCATTTACGCCGCCGTACATATGTCAATAGGATGTTGCAGCTCGCCCATTAGAGATGAGGCACATTTTCATTTGAATGGATATGTGAATAAACAGAATAGTCGGTTCTGGGCAATGGAAAACTCAAATTATTCATCAGCCACCTTCTATCTATTAAAAGTGACAGTCTGGTGTGCAATTTGATCAGGAGAAATCATTGGACCTTACTTCTTGAAAACCGAAAACGGCGTAACAGTAACTGCCAATGGGGAGCGATATCGTGATATGATTGACAACTTTTTAACGCCACAACTACATGCTTTGGGCTTGATTAACATGTGGTATCAACAAGACGGTGCCACACCGCATATTGCCAGGATTACAATGGAATTACTACGAGACCTCTTTCCACAGTAAGTTATTTCCAGAAATAGTGATGTTGATTGGGCTCCATGGATCGCCTGATTTGACTGCTCCGGACTTATTTTGAACACTTTATGGGCGAATTTCTTTCTTCCGTTGGTAATACATACAACGAACTTTATTGCTAAGCCGGTTTCTCCCTTCGGCGGTCTAAGTTTTGGTATTATGAAAATTGTGTGTATTATTCAGGTAACAACCAATCAAACCCTTATCCATATAAATAAATGGCAATGTGTGTGTTTACGTATAGGATCATTTAGTTTTCTGAAATAGTTCCCACATAAGAGTGGTTATAATGCGAGGATTGAAGAGCATTCCATTTTAATAAATATTTCCCCCCCTTTGGAAATATACGATTATTTAATTTGTATTACACTTTCGAATTCACCGAAAGATAAACTCCTGGTAAAAAGTAATTTAAATATTTCAACATACTGAGAATTTTTAGTGTGACTAACTATTATATATCCTTGTGGGATACGACAGAAGTGCGAGGTTTAGGTACAATGCAAAAAATCCGAAAAGCCGTTTAATGAACAGTCGCAGACGCGATCTCAATTTGGCACATGCGGACGTTTGCGGTTCTATGTAAACACTTACAACAGAAGAGAAATTTTAATTTCTGGTCTTTATCGATGATTGTAGTCTGTTTCCTGAATAAGTCGGATATGTTATAGAAACTGAAGATATACATGAAATAAGTAGGAAATAAATGCTCAAAATATCCAGTGCTATTGTAGTCCCAATCTCTTAGATATCAGTTCACAGTCCCCTGTGCTGCACTGCAAAATGGGGTAGCGAGAGATTTGAATGCTGAGAAACCGCATGTTAGTGTTTTCCGAATGATTGATTCTAATGCTTATGCTCTGAAAGCAGAGAGCTGATATAAATATCGGAAGGCCAGAGACTGATGAGGAAGATACTAATGATGCAGTATGTATCGGCAGTGCAAAGCTATCTGAACCGTATTTCAACAAGCCTGTGCGAAAATCGACTAGAAGCACAAAAGATAAAATGTCAGTCCGACTAAGTTACAAGACAGTACTTCAAAGTTGAAACTTTGAGGAACGAAATTAGCCTCACTATTAAAACGAAGGCGCACGAATTCTGTGTGATGAAAGGAACTGTTGATTAAATGAAAGAGGTGATTAAAAGAAGATAACACGTGGGACGTGGTAATACCTCCAGTCAATGCTAATGTAGTAAGCTGAAAGTGTACTTGCAAGATTAAGCTCAACGCTACCTGAAATTCATTGAGGTCTAAGGCTCGTGAGATCATTACCTTCGGTTGACGTTGCTTGGAAAATAAAAATCGTACATACGGATTTAAAATCTGCATGCCTCAACGGCGAGTAAAACAAATAAAAAGTTTACGTAGCAACCTCTTGGGTTTGAGCAAAGGCGCACTTTTTCATAAGTAACATTAGTGAAATTCACCATTATTTGGGAACACAATTATGCAAATACCAAAATTCAAATATTTTGATTCGTCAATGAAATTATATTAAGAATTTACTAACAGATTGGAAAGTTGAAATTTCAAAAATTTCAAAACAACCCCTGTACCTTTCATATGGTAAATTGGTATCCACAATTCTGCTCGATAATACGAGTACACGATATCAAAAGTTACTATTTGTAAGTGAGGACTCCAGACTGGATGTATCGTAAGACACAGCATATCTGATGCTTCCCCATATAAATAAATGTCTGGTTAAAACGATATATTCTTCAGTTCAGATCTTTCAGCCAGTTGTACTAAATTTTGGATCTGAAAATGAACATCGACGCTTTTCCCACGCCCCCTCTAGCACATACCTCTTTATTGCCTAATTCGTGAACTGTATTTTAATGATTTTTTTAAATTAACGGAAAACAACGATCTCTGTAAAGCCTCCTACACAATTTAAATATATTGGTGTATTGATGGTTAATATCTTTCATTAAATTACATAGACAGCATTACCACGTCCTTCATAGAACCACCTACAGAAATTTGTCAATTTAACACTCTTATGTGTGTGGTAATTAACTTATTATATTTTACAATTTTAGGAAAAATTTGTCAAACTCCTAATGGCTTTAAAAGACTTAGGGTAAGCTTTTTTATTTTGGTCTACTGATTCTCTATTCGAATCTCCCGTTGGTTTCATTAAGGGCACTTTTACTTTTAGTACATTTTCTCTCTTTTGAGTATTTCACACAGAAATGTTTCAAAAGAATTTAGTCCCACCGAATGCAATCTCAAACGGAAACAATGATACAAATATTCGAAGAGTCCACAAACAAATAATTCAAAGATATAGAGCATAAATTCGACACAAAACAGCAAGAGTCAGCAAATATGTTTATATGTATTAGATGTTGAGCATAAGTCCAATATTCATGGAAGAAATATAAAATTCGAGCAGAATTCGGCTCAGTCTTCAAGAAATGGCGCTAAAATCATGTGAAATTCTTTCTGTCAGGACAAAGATGTCGACATCGCTCTGTGACAGACGTAAGGAATTCGACATCTTATGAGATTTTCTGATATAAGATATAGGCGAAACTGCTGATTTGCTGGGTTTGAACATTTCTGCCGCATACAAGTGCAAATGCATTACACCGTAATACTATTTAAATCTGTATGTCGACATGCGAGACTGTGTGTGAAAGTATTAGCGCATATTATTAATTGCACTGTATAAAAAATGACTGTAATGAATTGTTTAAACCGTAAACATCTACAGATTCAAATTTGCAGTTAAATATTTATGCTCTCATTTGGATGAAGCGATGATGTGGCATTTTAATTAAATAATGCTTTCAGCGATATCATTCTCGACGTCATGCACCTTCAACTGATACTCGCATTTACAAAAAAACATGGAACAAATAAATAACTAATTCAATACATTTAAAGTCGGCATATCACAGTAAAATTAAACTCACACTTTGATTTGATACAAAATCGTGTCAATGCCTACATTGGACTATGGGCTCGCAAAAATTATTCAAGTCAATTAAGCAAATACTGACTATTTTTTCCGTTAAGGATTAATATATACAGTACCGATAACTAATATACTCCAAGCAGAGGCATCATAAATTCACCCAGCAAAAAAAATGTCGAATACTTTTGTAAAACACCTTGTTTATTAGACAGAATCATATTTTCCAATAACACAACACCGAGAAAAAAGCGACTGAGGCACAAAATATCTTTTGACCAAATGTGTTTTAGGGCCTTTTAAGTTGATTGAGCTGGCTGGCTGGTAGGGACGATGACTGCGTTAAACTGGGTAAGGTCCGATATTTCGCTAGATGGTAGAAGTGGATTGAAAACGCGAAATATCAGCTCATCTCTTCTGGTACCTCCCATAAAAATTGATCGATTTCCGAAATTAAATTTGTTCTCCCGTAACTCCTTGTTCAAAATATTGTTTTTAAACAAGTTGCATACCTACTTATTTACTTATTGCTTACTTAATTCTACACAATTTTGAATTATTGAATTTCATGAAATATGAAACTGAATGTACTATAAATTATATGTATTTAATTAAATTACCGGATACATACATTAGGTTAGGTTAGGTCAGTGTGGCAGTCTAAACAGACAGACTCACTTGGACCGTGTAGTCAATTGTGATACCACGGAAAATAGAGGTACGGATGTCCCTAGTTTCCCCCGTTAAACCATCCTGAGCGCCTAAAGAAACTCTTATGCCGGACAATATCTATATCGTCCAGATCTCCTAGGTCTCTAAAGAAATAAGAGCCCAGTGTTGATACCCGCCTGTTCGCCAGGGCGGGGCAATTGCAGAGATGATGTTCTATGGACTACTCTTCATCCCTACAACTCCTGCAAAAGTCACTAGTCGCAACCTTCAGTCTCACTTCATGTCTTCCAATCAGACAGTGTCCCGTCATGACTGATACAAATGATGAGACGTCGGGTCTTGATAGTGACAGCAGTTTGCGTGAACGCTTCAGATCTAGGCAAGGTCACGTCTTTCTGGATTGATTACAGCCTCGGACAGACGCCCACCTACCATTTGCTGCTAAATATGCTCTATCTCGCAGCAGGAGCTCGTAAGTGGCTAGAGCTATGCCCACGGACTCCAACACGGCTGGAGTTTCGGCTGCCACTTCCTGAATCACCAAAATTTCGACCTGATAAACACTGCAGTGATCAGGTAGACCTATACTTAGCCCTAGGTCTTTGCAGTAGACCCCGAAACCTAACGGATCATGAAATTTTGAGCCTTCAGTGTGGAAGTCGACACACAGTCATATGCCAAGAGTTCTACATTTCCACGTATCTCCGTCTGGTATAAGTATATGGTACTTCTTGTCGAACATTGGTTCAGTCAGGGTGTATTCAATAATGCCTGTTATGTCAGGCACCATGCTAAGGATCACACTGTGACCGTAACCACTGTTTGACCACTGTGACAGCTCCCTTAGTCTTACTGCCGTAGCTGCGGCAGTCTGCATAGTAATTATGTTCAGGGGTAGTAAATTCAAAACTATATTTAGTGCATCTCCGATCGGGTTGTGAGAAGTGCACCTGTGATCCTACAGTATGTGGACTTCTCAAGAGCCTTCCACCAGACGATAACTCCACACAACATTATCGGTCTTACTACTGCTGTATACAACCAGTGAACAATGCGAGGCCATTGTTTCCCTATTGCCCTCTTGAACGCATATAGCGCCACTGTGGCCTTTTTCGCCCTGTCCAGAATGCTGAGTTTGAAATTCATCTTCTTGTCTAATAACACACCAAGGCATTTTGCACAGTCCACGAATGGAATTTCAGTACCTCCTAGGGAGATAGGAATCTTGTATCTCCTAGTGAACAGAACCACTTTGGTCTTGTTCGGATTTACTCCGAGACCGTTTTCCCCGCCCACTTCGTTACAGTGAGAAGAGCTCTTTGAAGAATGTCTCCGAATGTTCCCCAGAACCTCCATATCGTCTGAGTATGCGACAACCTTGATGACGGCCTCCTCTAAAGAGAACAGAATACTGTTCAGAGCGAGGTTCAATAGCAAACGAAAATTATAAAAACTGAAAAAAGTGTAAAAGGTTTTGCTATCAAACGTTCCGTTAGTACGTAAAATCGGACATAGCAACCGATTTAAAAACTTACTTGCCATCTACAGGCGAAACGGCGAGCATCCAAATAAACACACTTATTGGACAAAACTCTAATTCTGCTTTTTTACTCTCATCAAATAATTATAAAATTGTAATTTCTCATATATTATTAAAAATTGCAATATTGCATACCAGAGTGTAAATCATACATATTCACACATCTTTGCAAAAATCAATTCTTTGGTCTAATATGATAACTCAGCTTACCAATCGATTGCCGGTTGTTAATTTTTTGGGCATTCCACTACCTACTCTCTGTAAATAAAAGAGTCAATTCTTTACATTGTTTTGAAATGTAAAATTTGTCCATTGTTTTGAAATGTAATTCTTGGTAAAATTCACATCCACTTCTTATTCATTCATTCGGATTTAGTGTCAGTTATGAGTTTGCTATTGTAGTATCTGAAAATATAAATGGACCGCATTGTCGCGCTCCTTTTGGTACCTCCCATACGAATTGACCAACTCTCCGAAATTAATGTTTCCCCCTGTAACTCTTATTTTGTAAACTGCAAAGACCTGATTTTTTTGCCATTGTTTTTCTCTATTATTGCTGGTAAAATTTGGGGAAATCGACCGGCAAATCATGCACCTTTCGATACTTTACATACAAATGACCGACTTGAACCATGTAAGCAAAATTTGGCTCACATTAAGGGTTTGCTAACTCGCAGACTGCAGCAATGTACCAACCATACAAATGACTGATTTAAGCCATATATTCTTAGCTTCGTATCTTTTAAGCAGTTACTGTTGGTAACTGTTAGCTCTGAGAATGAAAATAAATTGCATTACCAGGCCCATTCAATTGCCCGCAACATTATTTAATAGATTTTTGCAAACTTAATTTTTTCCAGTAAACTCTAATTGGTGGACTGCAGTAACAGTAACTTGGTAAAAAGTGAAAAATCGACCGGATAATACCCCTCCCTTTCTGGCACTTCCCATAAAAATTACCGAATGCAACCCACATACTCCTGTATTCATATCTACCATTCAATTTTATGCATTAATTCAGACCATTTTTTTTAATAGGTACCTACCGATTTACCACTCCGCACACTTTTGCTCCAATAATGATACACTGGACCATTTTTTGCTACAATTGTCGATGCTTGGTTTTTACTCACACCCGTTTCTGACATTACATGCAATAAATTATTGCGCTTCGTTTCCGTATGTTTTCTTCTGGTGATGATCTTAAATTTTCATTAAAACCAGCAATATAACATACTTATCCATATATGTACATAAGTTTGATGAAATATCTTGTACATTAATAAGCAACATTTAATTCGATATATTAACAATTAATTTGATTTTATGTTAGTATAATTGCAATGCTATATAAATGGAAGATCTAACAAATGTTTTCTTTTGAGTCTTTTAACTTCATCAGTCTTATCTAACAGTGTGATTGCCAAAATGTTTGAGTGATTACGTAGTCTTTGCAAATAATTGGAACTAATTTTTTTATTTCTAATTTAACAAAGTGCATTTTAAGGTCCTAATGTAAAACATTATTCCATTATTAGTCCAGATGTATTCTGTGCTACTTCTGTTTGTGACTATTTTTCTAACCTAAACTAAAAACAATCAAACAAACATTGAACAACCAACTGGATTAGCGGTTTTTAATCCCTATACACTTCGCCTTGGGATCAACTCAACGCATTTGCAGCAGTGCTTGTCGCAACAACAAACAACATTTAAACGCATCGAAATGGCTACGGTCAGTGATGACGATGGGGATTCGAGTGACGACAATTTGCTTAACTGGTAGAGTGTAACAACAAAACGAAAGAAGGTCAGTAACCTGACAAATGTTCTAAAAAACAAAAGAGTTCTGACGAACCAAATTGTTCTAATGAGAATAAATTTGCTGACCTTGCTAATGTCATTGATGACGCCAATGAAGATGAAGATGATGATGAATCTACTCCAAAGCCGCAACCAATATTTTTAAGTAATGTCACAAACATAAATAAAATGATTAAATGTGTAGTCAGTGTGATTGACAAAAAATAATTTAACTATAAAGGCTTAAATGACAGTCAAGTCAAACTAAATGTTAAAACGGTCGATTCTTATCGTAAGATAACAAAATATTTTAAGGAAAACAGTTTGAGTTACCATACTTATCAAATAAAAAGTAAAAGGTTTACACCGTTCGGCAAAAGCAGAAGATATAAGGTCAGATCTACTTACAAAAGGTCATCTTGTAAGGTTTATTACTTATGTAAAAAGTAAATTCACTAAGTCGCCGTTACCTATGTTTTACGTCGATGTTGATGCAGCGCTCAACAATAAAAAAGTATTCGAAATACGTGAAATTGACCACTGTATTGTGCAATAGAAGCACCAAAAAACACAGATGATATTGTTCAATGTCACCGCTGTCAATAGTTTGGGCACACGAAAACGTACTGCAGGAGACCATTTGTGTGTGTAAAGTGTGGACTTGGTCATCCAAAGCCTAATTGTCCAAATGACACATCTAAGTGTTCACTGTTTAAAACAACATAGAGCCAATTATAAAGGATGTACTGTTTACCAATCAATTTTAAAGAAGCGGTCAACAGATAAAAGACCTATCATTTACCCTCAATTTTCTATGAGCATGATCGATTTTCCTAATCTAAATACAAATATGAAAGCTAACCATACTAATGTTAATTCAGGTCCTAATAATATGCATTTGGCTGAAACATATGCCAATGTTGCACGCAGCAACGAAAATAATAGTATTATGAATGACATTAAGCAGTTATTGCAGAAACAAATAGAGCTTACTAACACGCTAATGAACATGATGTCTCTTCTTTTAAATAAAGTACATATGCAAGTAAATGTAGGAATTGCTGTTTGGAATGCGAATGGATTGACAAACAAATTGAACGAAATTGAACTTTTTGTGAAAGAAAAATTTATTGACATTTTTCTTATTTCGGAAATGCACTTAAAACTACACGGTCCTATGTGAATATAAAAGGCTATGATTTTGTCTTTACCAACCATCCAGATGGGAAAGCTCAAATATGACATTGCAGAAGAATGCAAGCTTGATTATATACAAGCTGCTGGTGTCAAAATTGTTTGCAACAACAGGCCTATCAATATCTTTGCAATTTATTTCCCACCAAGACACAATGTAAAATGTGAAGAGTTTACGCCATCGAATTATTGCTGCTGGGATTACAACGCAAAGCACGCGTGGTAGGGCTCAAAGTTAACTAATCCAAAAGGAAAACAACTTTACAAATGTATAATGCAAAATAATTTAGGCACATTATCAGGAGATAGACCAACATACTGGCCCGCAGACTCTAATAAAATTTCGGATCTTCTAGATTTTGCTGTTTATGGTGGAATATCTAGACAGCCAATTGACTTTTTAAATGATTATGGACTGTGTTCGGATCACTCTCCAATTCTTATTAACTACAATGTTAACGTAGAGCTTGCGCCTAAAAAAGTCAAACTTGTAACCAGGAATACGAATCTAAACCTCTACAGCGAACAAATAGAATCAAATTTAAATCAGAACATCAAGATGTCAACAACAGATGCTCTAGATGCTGCTGTAGAAACACTTACTTCAATTATACACGAAGCTGCACTTTTCTCAACCCCAATTTGCGTGGATGATCAAAACTTAGGTCTAAAAGTTCGAACTTCGGCACCAACAAGGGAGATGATTAGACGGTTAAGGAAAATTTGGCAACGTACAAAAAATCCAGTGGGTAAAACAAATTGGAATCTTGCTAAAAACTATGTTCAGAAGTTTTAGAGAAAGAAAAAACGCAAAATTTAGGTCAATATCTAAGCAAACTAAGGCCGCAGAATAAAAACAAGGAGCACGATCTACACAGAGCCACTAAATATCTCAAGCGGCCTGTTAAAAGAAATGTTCCAATTAAAAATGTCAATGGAGTTTGGTGCCGTTCTGATGATAAAAAGTCTACGGCTTTTGCTGAGTTTTTGGAGCATATGTTTAAACCTAATTGCACCAACATAAATGATAGTGATATTATAGATTTTTTGGACATTGCGTGCCAACTGGAGCGACCAATTCGCTCCAATTACCCC
>JAHXMU010000188.1:1536732-1574468 GCA_019455685.1 Philornis downsi | reverse complement strand
GACAATGCGCCAACTAACATTGGCTCTTTGTGAGCTTCTTCGCCAAAATTCAACTAATATCTTTTCCATAATCACCATATTCACCTGGTTTAACACGGGGTGACGTCTGGCCATTTCTTAAACTCAGAATACCGCTCTGCTTAGATTCAATGCGAATCGAAATTCTCGCTCTAACACTGATACCAGAGGGTAACCATTTAGCTTACTTCGAGTATTGTAAACAACCTTGACATATGTGTATTGTTCCCGGTTGGAATACTTTAAAGGCGATGAAATATATTTAGAGTAATAAATAAAGATTCCTTGAAGAAATAAAATTGGTCTTGCTTTTATATACAGTATTTCATTGCAAATATCATTTTTCTCGCACAACGCACTTCTATTTCATAACTCTTCTTCGAAATAAAATTCCCACCTCGGGCTTTCATCCTTCTTCACGTGGGAATACTAAGTCCCGTATTAGGACTGCAGAGCAGATGACTCGCGAATTCAACGTTTCTTAAGCATTGTCACTCGAGGAATCATCCTGCTATGAGTTCAAAACGATCTTTCCTGAAGTTTACATTTTTGGTGATGCGTTATAACATTTCGAGTGGGATGGTTTACGTTTGTGATATAAATACAATTTAGTTTAATAATGTTTATATACCAACGTACAGAAAATTCGTGGAAATTATTAGAACAAATTTGAAATTAACGAATTATTCTTGCAATAATGCCATGCATTTAATACTATTTACTGTTCTAGTTTTAATGTTCCGTCTTTAAACATATTAAAAAGCAAGACAAAATAATGCATTCAATTATATATTTTAATCACATGTCTTCATTAGAATTTAATGGGGATTACTTTTGTGACCTGTTTCAAACTGTAAAAATTCCTTTTGCGTGGTAATTCAATACGATATTTTGACCTTTTTTTAACTCTTAACCAAGAGCTTGGTATGTATTTTCCGGAGTATTTTTCTCTCCCTGACTCCCAGCACTGATTCATCCACTTATAGTATAATCCGCGCTCTGGTACAATTACTGGTAAAACCAACATCTGGTACAGTTGGATTTTTGTTTGTCAGGATAGGGCTTTTGTATATCTGGTCGTCATTTACCACCAGACCAATTCCTTTTCAATGCTGGAGAAGATTGTAGGAAGACTCGCAATTTTGCGCATAACGTCTACATCATAAGCATACGCAAGTAGTCTATGGCTCCTGTGAAAGATGGTACTAGCCTCGTTGACTGCAGTTTTCCTCATTGAAGAGATCACACGAAGCTATCACCTTAGCTAAATCCTCATTCACTAAGATTTTTACCTAACTTAACTAAAATCTGTGACTGCCAGTCACAGTTTAATTGACCACATCCGGTGAAGAAAATATATTATATTATTCGAGGACGAACTGACAACCACGTTGTTCATATGACAACGTACATGTGAATAAAACCGGTTTGTTGTTATTTTGATAACGGCTCGTGAACATTTTGTGCTAATTTTGACAAAGGGGGCGACAATAACAGTGCTATGATATATTCCCGGAAAAATATCCTATTTGAGCAGCAAATCCACCCTATATGCAAAAATATACAAATAATTCGTTATTATATATGTACATATATTTTACGAACACTTTATTTATTTAATCCTTTTTCATATACTGTATATTTACGTATTTATATTTCATAAAAATTATAAAGACAATATTTACTTACCTCTAAAAACACAAGAACTTAAATGTACTTAGTTCTGAAATACGTTAAATACGTTAACGTTAAATATTTATTGGGTATAAGTGAAGTGAAGGTTTTAAAACATTTGAAATTGGTCTTATATGAAAGTCTTCATGCAATGCAGCAACTTTATTGGACAGCAAGTGATAATCGAAGTCTTTATTCGATTACATAAAATAAAAATATTTCTACACAGGTCTTTTTTGCAAGATTCTGTGTATTTTAAAGACAGATGTAAAAACGTTAAATGAATGAGATTTATTTAAGCAAATTGTTACTAAAATAGACATAGTATTTAGTACCCACTTCAGCCAAACATTCCACATCAAATGGCTGTATAGTCAGCCAAGTTTGTTTATTACTCCATCGATTTGTCTTTCATAATCATCGTAGGCGCTTCTGTGAAGCAACTATGGTTACTTTTTCATTATAGCGCCGCTTTTAATTTAGTGCTCTTAAATCTGTCAATTGTGACCAAGCTCCAAGAAGCCCATGGCTTTCTAAATTTTTCAAATCTCTTAGGTGCATATGATAAGTCTTCTTCCATTACTCACACAATTCTTCACAATCTGAACTATCTCTGTTTAGTGCGGCAGCAATTGATTTGCAGCCTTTGTAGTTTCAATAGGGATTGCAGCGATCTAAATTCATTTTTTTGAGGTTACATTTCTTTATTTCTTTCCACTAGCATTCTTTCTTCTTTTTCTTGAAATGTAGTAGTATCCCTGAGAAACTTAGATAATATTTATAAAATGTGTTAAAATGTTTTTATTATTTATTGTTAAATGTTTTTAATTATGTCATCGAAAATAAAATGATCCTGCCAATTTATATCTCTAGCTAAATATCAACCTGATTGAACACAACTGTTTCTTTTACCCCCTCTTATCTATTGACCTTATAGCGTTCCCTAATGGCACGTGTTACAACTGGCTGCGGCATTGTTTTGTCCGCCGCATCCCTTTTCTTAGACATTATACGACATTCTTTATAGTATCAGGCATGGTCTGAGTGCGGTTTTTCATATCCAAGTAAAGAATATGCTTATTCTGAGCACTCATGGAATGTATCTTTGGTCTAATCGCCTTTGTGTCAAGAGCTCTTGCCCACATCTAAAGCACATCCGAATTCGTGTCTTTCTGCGTGGCAGCTGTAGAGGTATCACAGTTTTTATGCTGAGTGCATTCTTGCCCTGTCAATGGCATCTCCTGGGTGGCGGTGATGTCCTTTTCTTCATTTTCTTTCGCGTTTCCACAGTAATTTTATTTAAGATGGGCCACTGCGTGCTTTCCTAGTGTTGGGGCTGTCAACCACCACTAGACTGATATGAGTTGAGGTTCAATAACAGGTTGCCTTCTAGCCTAAGACGCATCAATGCTAGCATGCCATTTAAGATCCCCTACTGTTCGCCTTCTCACTTTATTTGTCGTCTGACGAATGCCCAATGTCATTGCCAGGGGCCATATACCCGGAGGTCGGAAATCGTGGACCGCTTGGGAAATTCTGCAATTTTAGGAACAAGTAAGTTAAATTAGATAATTTGTATCGGAGGTACTAGAGAGGACGTGGCCACTCCGTAGACTTTTTCACGTTTTACCCAGTACTATAATACAATGTGGATAGCGAGAACTTCAGTAACTTCAAGCTTTGAAGTAGCGGAATGGGCTGGTCGACGTCGCTTATTTTCTTCTCCAGAACTTACATCACCAAACGCAGGATACATTGTAAATATGTATGGGAGGTAAGAGGAAGAACATGATTTTTTGATTAAGTTTTCTTCGACATTGTAGAGAATTGTGAAAAAATATAATGAATAAAAATCTATATTTATATCGTCTGATAATTAGAATTTACAGAAGATTGATTGAATTTCAAAAAATCGGTCAGCTTGTATGGGAGGTACCAGAATAGGTGTGGCAATGTATTTCGTATTCATTCTGAAACTCTATATTTTTAAACGTTACATGTATGTCAAATTTGGCTAAAGTTAGTGCTACCGATTGGAAAATATGAAGCCAAGAATATATGGATAACATATGTCACCTGTGGGTGACCCCGGTGGGATTAATTGGTCTATTTTTCAGATTTTACTGCAGATTCAGATTTGCTGCAGATTACGGATAAGGAGTAATTGAATTTCGGTAAATTTGTATGGGGATACCACAAGTTTTGTAAAGATTCGCGACAGTTATTGTGTTCAACAGTCGGATAGACGACGATGGCGCATGATCAATTCTGAAACTAAAAGATAGACACATATTGTATTAGATTGTTAGGAACCCTTATCAAAAATACTTTTAAAAGTCACACATGCAGATTTTGCGAAAGCTTTTGATCCAGTAAATCGTGATATATTGCTCTATAAGTTTTCACTGCACATATATGTGTGTAATAGGAGGCTTTTGGTTAAAATGGGTATTTTCTAATCTACTTTCCCCATTAATTCATTTTCGAGTATTCCTCAAAGAACACATTTAGGTCCATGATTATTGTTAAGTTCTCGAAACCACTTCTCCATGCTGATGATTTAAAGTTGCATGTAGATGTTGCGAACTTGTATCATTCTATTTTGAATCATATGAACTTTCTAACTTAAAATGATTGGTATAATAACAGCAGACTTATATAAAATGCAGAAAAATTATATTATATAATACAGGGTGTCCGTCGGGAAGGTATACTACTTTGTTTATAATTTTTGATCAAATGAAAGAAAATGGATTTAATGCCGACAATTATGTATGGAATACAATATCAGATAAATGTCCGCCTCTATAAGCCTCACAAATACAAATGCCCTTTTGAGCACATTTTTCATTACATTCTCACTCATTCCACGGGGTATTTCATTAATTTCATCACAAATATTTTTTGAGTTGCTCAAGCGTTTCTGTTTTGTTTGCATAAACCTTGCTTTTCAGACATTCCCACAAAAAGAAATCTGGAGCAGTCAAATCAGGCGTGGAGGCCAATCAACATCACCATTTCTTGAAATAACTTATTGTGGAAAAAGGTCTCACAGTAATTCCATTATAATTCTGGCTGTATGCGAAGTGGTACTGTCTTGTTGATACCACATGTTAATCAAACCCAAAGCATGCAGTTGTAGCGTTAAAAAGTTTTCAATCATATCACGATATCGCTCCCCATTGACAGTTACCATTGCGCCGTTTTCAGTTTCAAATAAGTAAGATACAATGATTCCTTCTGACCAAACTGCACACTAAACTGTCACTTTTAATGGATGCAAAGGTGACTGATGAATAATTTGAGGGTTTTCCATTGCCCAGAATCGACTATTGTGTTTATTCAGATATCTATTCAAATGAAAATGTGCGTCGTCACTCATTATGATTTTTTCATGAAAACCGGGATTATCATGGGCGAGCTGTAGCATCCTATTGGCATTTGTACGCCAGCATAAATGGTCTTGTGGAAGAAGCTCTTGTGTCAACTGAATCTTAAATGGAAACAAATGCAAATCTTTGTTCAAATATGTGGCCGAAGTTGTTCTTTGAAAACCAAGCTATTGAGCATGGCATCGAATTGAGGTTGTTGGACAGTTTTGGACACTTTCTTAGTAGCAGTAATGTTTTCAGCCGATCTTGCATTGCGTTGTGGTCCATGCTTGGCCCTATCAGATACAGACCCTCTTTCTTCGAAATCATTCACTACACGATAAATAGTGTGATTAAAACACGTTGGTTCATTGAATCATTTTTCTATAATAAGTTTGCCACGTCTCTACTTCACGACTCCTAAATATGAACTGTTAAGACTAATGTTTACCAAATGGCGGCAAAGCAAAGTAGTATACCTTCCCGATGGACACCCTGTATATGCTTGCAGCCGTGTTTCATTTCCTGATAGAGTTGCTACACTAAACACTCCTTATATTACATTTATTTCGCTAGGAGTAATTTAGAATAATGTTTTTTATTTCTGAATCCTTTTTAACAAGTAAACAAAATAAAGAGGGGATACGTACGAAAGTAAATGAAAACTCCTGTCCTACAATCCTTAAAACATCGTAGATCTTTTGTTTTCAATATTTCGAATAAGGAAATAATTAGCACAAATTTTCTGATTTGATAAATTTGCTTAATCGTGATTTGCGCTCAGGACGTTTATTGTATAAAATTTTTCACCGAACAAATTATGGGAATAATGAAACAATTGCAATATGTAAAAACCTTTTCCTCCACTCTTGAATTTCCATTTAGAAAAAAATGATATCAAATTAAATTTGTAAAAGATTTGTAGGTAACATGCATTAATAAGACTATAAGTAAATTAATAGACTGAATAAGTGAACAAATAAAAAAATAAGTGAACTAAAATAATATATAAATTTTTTCTATAATAGTTATATTTATATATGGCAGAGATAAAGTCAAGAAAGGCCGGTCTGTTTTTGTGGAATATAATCAATGTAAAGATCGTCCCATAAAATTGAATGGCGACTAAATAAAAACTTGATATGACCAATTATTATCAACAACTCTTCTCCGGGCGAACGGAAGCATTATTTCATATTTTTATTAAATTCCTCTGTAAACTACAGTTTATGGCAGAGACAAAGCATGGGGATTGAATGGGGTTGTTGAATACTACCGTAACATAATTAAGGATAGACACAACGCGAGGAGGAAACCAAGTGCATTATTTTGTAGGATTATCGGATAAGTGCCATTAAGTGTGCAACACAAGCATGCAAGCATGGGATAATCCCGCGAAAAACAGGATTACCATACATGGTGCAGAGAACAAATTGGCATTAATTGCAATGAAGAATACAAATTTGGCGCTTGGTTGGCAATTCGAGAAATGTATTTTTATGGCAGTCACATCAAGCGGTATGCATACAAGAGAGATTTTGAGTAATTTTATATAGAGTATTGCTCTTGATGATATCAGAAAATATCCACAAATTGTAAAGAACTGAGGTTCATAACAAAATTTGTATGTTGGTAGTTGGTTACTACGTTTCTTACCTGGCCCATGTTCGCTCGACATCGGTTCACAATTGCAAACTGTACCGACCTTCCAGGCCATGCATGGTCAGCAGAAGGGCAGAACGACGGGGTTGACAATTTTGGTACTACCGCAATTGTCAACACTTTCTTCGCGGCCAGGAGATTACAAATTGATTATGCTAGTATGGAACATAATCCCCATTAGCGGAGGTGAGACCTATCTTACCACCTCTGCTATTCTATGGGTTCGTAACACCCGGTTGCAATGCAATTCCACATTCGAGCGCAGTCTCTACCAGCGATTCTGGTATCAACCACAACCTGTGTGATGCTCCCACTAGGGATAAAACCAAATAGTACCTTCAAAAATAAGCAAATTGTTATTTATTATAATATAATTTATTATTATTACATATGGGCTGTTTAAGCTATTTGATTCGCTGTTTAAGCTATGAAATGATTCGGTGTCGATTGTTTTTCTTTGGAACTCCATGTCCTTGTATATTACAATTGGTAACATTGGAACATAGTCTGTTTGGGTTTACATTAGGGTAATCCTATTGCAAATACCTTTTGGCCCGATAATGCTATTGTAATAAATTCCCTTGCATATCATGAATGAGACATGGGAGAGCTTCTCACGCTTTGTGACCTACAGTTTAATGATTTCGAATGTCAGAGTTTCAGAAGCATTAAACAAACAAAAAAAAAATACTAAAAATGTTCGGTATAGGATTTTCCATTTTTCGGTTTCAAAAGTGAAGTTAAATAAAACACACATAAAGCTATGGTTTCGATGAAACTTTAATTTCATTACAATGCTTGGTCCTTACCATTTTGTATGAAATACAATGTCATTTAAATGACGGCCTCTGGATTGGTTGCTGCAGTGGATCTTTTTGGTGCAGTTTTCAAAAAAATACGGCCTAACGACACCTCCAGATAATATTGCACGCCAAACATTCGCCTTTTCCGGATGCAATGGCTTTTCCACAATCACTTCTGGGTTCTCCGAATCCCATATGTGACCATTTTGCACGTTGACATAACCACCAAGTGCGAAATGATCTTTGTCGCTAAAGAAAAATTTGTTCTATTGAAAGCCCACGTTTGAATCACCACTTTTGTAGTAAGTTTTAATTATTTTACGCGTTCTTCAGTCGTTAAACGTTCAATATTCGTAATTTTACCAACGACTGTTGTTTATAACGCCTTTTTTCATCTGTCCTTTTGGTATTTTAAAAAGAGCTTCCGAAGAAGGGGAAAATATGCTCATATAGCATGTAACCGCCACTGTCTCCATCACCGTTTAATGCAACCCTCTACATAGTTGTTAAAGCAACCCTTTTACAGAGTTATAAAGTTTGTAGTAAAATGAACTCTTTGACAGTTGCCTATCACTACTCTTTCTCATACATTTACGTACATTCATTTACTTTAAATTAACTTCGGAGAGCTAACTTCCTTTTTTCGTTTTTACATCAGTTGGTTGCACATGCAACATTCATAAATTTGTAAACATCTACATTTTGATGGTTTCGATACTATAAAGTATGTGTAAATTAAACTAAAAATCGATTTAGCTAATTGAATTAAATTGTATTTCTTAAGGAATCTAAACACCAGGTTGCGCCATAACTCGGCAATAAAGAAACAAATATACTTCAGTAAACCATAACCTGTGTTGTCAATCAGGTCAAACCATCGGGAACCAACTGCTGTGAACATAGCATTTGTGGAAGCTATGAAAATACTGTTCTTTGGAATGACTTCCACTTTTTACTGTCTGAGTAAATAATTTTTCTGTTATTTGGGATATTACGTTTCTTATTTGAAATTAGCACTAACTTTAGCGGCAATGGGTTTAAAAACAGCTTAGACAACCGCTGGTAAGATGGAAAATGCGGCTCTGTGTTTGAGAAAAAGGGCACCCATTTTGCCGCCGACGGTCACATACTCGTACATGGCAACGCTGCAAACAATTGTAAAAAGGTACAGAGTAGATGCCAAGCTCGAAAAGTTCACAAAGAGCAAAAGACACTAATTCCAGAAGGTAGCACATGTGACGCAATCATACCAACAACCGACGACGGCATGGATCTAATGTTTTCTACGCCGCCCATCGAGTTTGTTTTTGAAGACTTTTGGGAGTCAACACAATCGCTTTATTTTGACGTCAGCATATAGCTCATTGTTCTTTAGACACCGATACTATTCATTAACGGTGATGGGTCCGTACATACAACTTCAACTTCATCTATGGGATGTGGACGAAAGCAGTTTTTCATACATGCTTTTGTGACATTGCACTTCTTTGTTATAAACGTAAAGTGTAATGATGAATAAAATTAATTATTTCTAATTAATTGCCGTATTGATTTGAAAAAAAAATTTTCATTTATGGAAATAATATTCATACTTTTATTGTTTGGAGTAAATAATCTAGATGGGTGTGTTGTATTTACAAGTGTGACTATGGTATATGGAGCGGGCCAAAGGTCCCTGAAGTGCAATCTCTCGTTCACCTATTTTACCAACAAATAAATTATTGCAAAAAACTAATTTCATTATGAAAAATGATAACTAATTTGCTGTATATTTACGTTCGTTTATGTTCATGTTTACATTTTGACAATACACACGTGCACAGCTCGATGCTCATACATATATATTCAATAGAAAAACACTAGCATTAAGTAGCCTTTAAACGGGCCTACTCGTACTCGTATATGACACTCAACTCTCTCCAACATATCCCGTCAAATTGTTCTGTAAAACATATAGTATGCGCCAATATTTTTTACAAAATTCCGTTAGAATATACAGTTTTTGAAAAACCATATTTATATTTCAAAAACAAAATAGAATAATTTGGTTTGTTCAATACATACATAAGTACGTATCCTATATACGTTCACAGAAGAAATGAAGGTGTATATATATCTTTTGATACGGCAACTAGTACATAAATTTCAGCCAGCTCAACTGTCAACCAGTGTTGTCAATACTAGCTGAAACAAGCTTAAAAAATACAAGAAAGCTATTTTTTTTTTAAGAAAATTGATGTAGTTTCAATAGGGATATATCATCTTTGATTGCATTTTGTAAGTTGAAACTTAGCACATGAGATCTTAATTCATACTGAAAATTCCTGCGGGATACGAGGACGGTGCCAAAACTAGCCGACATAATAAAGAAGACACAAGAAGTTGGAAAAATTTGTCTTTATTTTTAAATAATCTCCTTTTACAGGGTGGCCCAAAATGACCGAAGTGGTGTGAATTGCTTATAACTTTTTATTTAAGACATATTTTTTTAATTTTTTTTTTAAATATAGTAAATTTATGGGGAATATTTTTATTATTATTATATTTTTTTATTATTTATATTTTTTGCTCTTTCCAACACATTTTCCATGACCTTTCGCAAAATTTCCGGTGTTATGTTGTTAATTTCGTCTCGAATATTGGATTTTAATTCGTCAATAGTCCTGGGCTTATTAACATAAACTTTCCCTTTTAAATAACCCCAAAGGAAAAAGTCTGGAGCGGTTATATCCGGGGAACGCGGAGACCAATTGAAATTGCTTGTACGCGAAATTATTCTTTCACCAAATATGTCGCGTAAAAGAGCCATTGTGGCCCTCGCAGTGTGCGCTGTGGCTCCATCCTGTTGGAACCGTATTTGCGGATGGTTTTCAACCGCTGGCCTTACAAAATTTTCCAACATGGCCCGATATCGATCGGCATTGATGGAAATGGCAACACCTCGTTCATTTTCAAAAAAAAAAAAAAAAATATGGGCCAATGATCCTTTCTGAAGAAACACCGCACCAAACAGTACACTTAACTGGGTGTAATTGTCGTTGGTGAAGTACTCTCGGGTTTTCCGTAGCCCATATCCTACAGTTTTGCTTGTTAACGAACCCATTTAATTGGAAATGGGCTTCGTCACTCATAACTAAGTTATGAATAAAATTAGGATTCTCTTGTGCTTTTTGCTGGAAATAAATTGCATAGTCAAGTCGTTGCTGGTAATCTGTCGGTTTCAATTCTTGGACAATTTGAATTTTGTATGGAAACATTCTTATGCTATGCAAAATTCGCTGCAGCGACCCTCTTGAGATGCCAAGTTGTGTCGAACGTCTCCGGGATGATGTTTGTGGATCCTCCTGAATACTCTCCTGTACCACTTGAATATTGTCATCCGTGTACACCGTTCGTCGTCTGCCAGCACCAGGAAGGTTCCTTACTGCTCCTTGTTCTCGAAAATTTGCAACAAGACGGTTTATTTTTGACTGAGAGGGTGCAACCCGCACATTAAATTGACGACGGTGTGCACGCTGAGTCAACACAATGGACCGTTGATTTACAAAGTAAATTTCAACGATTTGGGCACGTTGTTCAGTTGTGTATTGCTCCATTATAAATTCTCCAAGTCTTCTTTACAAAATACTAAAAAGAAAAGAAAAAAAAAATTATAATAAAAAAGTTATAAGGAATTCACACCACTTCCTTCATTCAAGATCGATACACTTTTTCCAGCGATATTCAATAACTTCTATATTCTGTTTATAGTAAGAACTGTTAAACCCTTTAAAATAACCACCAACTACAGACTCCACCTCGTCATTGTTGGCAATCCGATGGAGCTAAATCTTGCGAATAAGGTGCGCGATGAAGCAATCCGAACTTTAATTCATTAATTTTTGCTATCGCAATAGCGGATGTGTGAACTGGAGCATTGTCTTGATGACACAACACTTTCTTTTTCTCTAAATGCGGTCTTCTTTTCATAATTTCATCACCTAAACGCTGCAATAAATTAGCATAATATTCGCAGTTGATGGATCTTCCTATCTGAAGATAATCAATAAAAATACTCCCATGCGCATCCCAAAAAACAGACGCCATGACTTTGCCTGCAGATGGAACCGTCTTCGCCTTCTTTGGACACGATTATCCAATTCCAGTCCACTATTCTTTTGTGTGAGGTGATAGAGCCATGACACTGTACAGGGACCGAACTCGTAAGATCTATATTAAAAATTAAATTCGGTTCGAGAGTTCATAATTCACGAAAAAGTGTAATTTTCATCTTCATCAGTCAGCATCATTTTCTTTTTCTCTTCCCATTAGATCCATTTAGCTTAGAATAGAATTGTAAACATTACTATTTACTATTAGAGTGTCCAAACTGAATTTTTGATTAACGAATTATTTACTTCGGTTAATTTATTATTAATAATAAGTTCCGCACAATATTTTAATATTTGTGAAATAATTTTATTTTGTGTCATAAAGCAACAAGAATTCTGTTCTGATTTGTTTAAAAGAATAAAATATGCTTGCTCGTATATCAGGTATTTTCTACAAGCCGGGACAAATAGTAATATTGCGCTGCATGGAAATTTAAATTGTATTATTAAATTGTTATAAAAATCTATACTCAAGCTATATTCAACATGTCTGTCCATGTTTGACGCAATGAGTTGAACTTTTTCGGGTTTTTGCTCACTATTATTATTATTAAGTGATTTTACTCATGGGAATAAAGGAAATGTTAAAATTTGTCAAAAATTGTTCAGCTTTTTTGCTATCCTCTTATAAACATAAAGACTGGAGCAGCAGTGCAAAAAAAACCGATTTGCAAACAAAAAAATTCAGGTAAGAAAAGTGCGTTTTTCCTGATGAATACATTTCATCACAGCTTATATATGATTCTATTATATATGGATTAAAATTGTTTTCAGGGACGGAATCTACTAAAAAGTCACCTCAGCCAGTCTTCCTACATTCGCATGGAGGCTTTGGAATATTCCACACAATAATTTCAATGTTTCAATTTTCTCTTTGAATAATTTATACTTTTCTACTCCGTAAAATTCCCTGGAATTGTAAATATGGGATTCTTTAATTACTCCATAGAGCCATTTTTTAACACCGCAAGATTTTTTTGTAATCACATTGTTTTCCTTTACGATAGTATAATTATTTTACAATAAATTTCCATAAAATACTAAGCGAAAAAAGTAAAAATGTAAGCTTGATGCTAAAAAGGTTGAAAAATGTTAAATCCAGCCGGAAATAAGCTAAATTAGCAACATTGCTATCAACCGAAGTCTTTTTGTCTTGCAGCACAAAATACTTTGAATTTAAGATAAACGACGGATTTATTTGCATTCGCAGTGCTAAATGACTGATGCGAGCTCAATTACAAGTATACCGAATACAGTGAAATTGAATGAAAAATTCGAATCTAGGAACATGAAGTTAAATAAGGTAATTTGTATGGATTTGTATGTGAGGTACCAGAATGGGGGTGGAAACGTCGTCCATTTTCATTCTCAGTACGACACCAGTAACCGAATTTAATGAAGCCGATTGGCAGATATGGAGGCAAGAATATATGGGTTAAATCGATCATTTCGCACCCTAAATACAAAAGGGGCACAACTCAAAAATTGTCAAAATCTACTTTTTCCCATAAACTGATTCACATTACACATCTCTAACTACTATAAAAATTTCCGTCTCATCACTATCTTCTTTAACTGGAAAAATGCCGTTATGTCTATTTTTATGTCAAGTGCAACCATTTTTACATAAACGGGTTTTTGCCTCTACTGAATAATAGAGAATTTTGAGTTGTGCCCCTTTCGTATTTAGGGTGCGATTTGTGTGGAAGGTACCAGAAGGGGTGAGGTTAATTGGCCGACTTTTCTCCCATATTGAAGAGAATCATAAAATAAACTAATGGACAAAAACGTAGAATACTATACTACTACTAATACTACTAATTGAATTTCTAAAAATCGGAACCAATGCGCTTCGTCTTTATTCTGAAACCTCACTTGTGTGAACATTCAATGTGTGCTACTCATTGAAACATGTGAAGCCAAGAACATTCGAGTTAAAAGTTTGCAAGGAAAGGTATCAGAAGAGCTGGGATTAATCGCCCTTACCGGGAAATATAAAATTATGCAACGGACAAAAATTTACGTTGTCGCTGGCTACGGATGAGGAGTTACTGGCAGGTTACTGAATTTCAAATAATCGATTAATTTATATGGGAGATACCAGAAGAAGTGCGCCAATACAGTCCACTTACAATCCCTAGCTAATCAGGTAAATTGACATCACTCATTCGCCTTAAAAAGCCATGGAACGCGTTTGGTCAAAATCTACTTGGTATCTTAAACCCTGATGCTACCACGTGTCTTAAGAACATAGCCAGTAATAGCAAAAAAACATATACTCCTTTGTATCAGCATTCGGAAAAATTACGTCAATTTTCAAGAATCACTCTTTAGAAAAATTGCTAAAACTTTTTAACTACTCCGAATTTTAGGATGGGGATTGGACGCAAATTTTTTCCTTGCGACTACACGTTTATGTACATATCACACAAAAACTGACTTTATAAGAAGCGCCGTGTTTACAACGCTGGCGAGTAATTGATTTCTTAATCTAGGCTATAAACTCCTTTGATGTATGCATTAGGCCTTAGTAATGACAACATATTTTACGCAAAGCCTGCTATTTCTCTGAATGGCATATTTCCTGATGTTGAAAAGTTTCCATACAATTTAACATAAAATATATTGTAATATTGCTAGTAATATCAATTTTATCATTAAATGTATCAAATGTATGTAAATTTATATTATATTAAATTGTCTTTGTTCAGGGTTAAACAATTTTGTGACAGAAGATTAGTAATTTCTAGCAGTTTAAATTGTGTAGTAGTCAGAAACAAAGAATATTAAATGCAAACCTGATGTAATGCATGGTTTCCTTAGCCGACTCCCTATTTTATTATAAATTTGTATTGCATTTTTGTTTTCATACCAATTTCTAAGCCTAGCGGATATGCCACACGTAGGTCTTGAATTCGGTTGGTTAGTTCAATTTTTTGATTTTCATTTGATAATTGTTTGAAAAATTAAAAACACGTGGGCCAAACAAAAACAGTTACAGACTCTTGCTCTTATAAATATTAAATATTCATAATGAAATTAATGATGACCCTGCCGCATATAAATAAATAAATTTGTAATTAAGAAGCTTTGAACAAGCACCCGTGACGTCCGAGTACGTAATTAATTCTAGTTTTTGTGACATAGAACATCAAAAAGTGAAAAGGCTTAAATTTAAATTATTTTTTTTTTTTTTTTTTTTTGGGCTTCTAAATTTTTGGGAGAAACGCCATATAATATTTAGCAAAAAATCATTTTGATTAAAACTGTTTTTGACATGAATTGTCATGAATTGTGAACCAAAATAGATCTGAAAATATAATAACATTGTTCAGATTTTAATACAAACTTTATTACAAATTAGAATATTAGCATCTGGTGCCACACCACTGTGTTTAATTGCTCGACTTCCCAGAAAACCGGTCCTTGACAAATCCTTGACAAATTCGGTCCTTGACAAATCCTTTTGTCGATTGTTTGACCAACAGGAAAATCGGTAGGTAATTAAATGGACGGAATATTCTGAAAGTGTTGTCGTTATTTTTAAACAAATTCGCATAAGAACGAATTTCGGAAGTATTTTCGAGATTTCTAAATGGCAATTCATATAAGCAGAGCTGATTATTTGTTTCCCAAAGAAGACAATACAAATTTCTAATAATTCTAAAAACATGTGCAGAAAAAGAAAACTTGTAATAATACATCTTCTGAAATTATTTTTGCTGTATAGAGGTCGATTGGCATTATTTAATAACGAACTAATGTCGTTCAAATACGCATTGTTTTCCTGAGGTAATACGATTTGAAATTCCCCTAACATAATTCTTTTAACAGGCGGCTTTTGTAATCTGTATCGCATATTGTATAAGTGCGATGGAGTTGTACTAGATGGTTATAAAGTTTTGTGATTGTTTGGCCTAAAACGAGAAAATACGTCATGTTTTCCATTTTTTTTTTTTTTTTTTTTTTTTGATAAAGGCGAAAACGCAAACCAGACGGCTGATGAATAGTGTGAATAGTATTTATGGTATTGGCACTGTAAAAGCCAATCAGGAGCAATTTTGATTTTGTCGATTCCGTATCGGTAATTTTGATGTCAAAGATGCATCCTGGAGTAATAATTGTCGACAATATCGATAGAATAGAGAAAATCGTCAAGTCCGACTGTCATGTAAGCACTGTTTCAATTTTTCAAATGTAAACATTCTATTCGACGTATGGAAGCTCGATGTATGAACGCCACCCCAGTTAACTAAAAAAAAACCGAATGTGCGATTTTCCGCTTATGAATACCTGCTGATTCGCAACAAAATCGCCAATTTTCTGAAGCGTATGGTGATTGCTGACGAAACGTAGGTCAATAACTACAATGTTAAGCGAAAACTATCGCGATCGAATTGCGGCGATCCGGCGCAAACGGTAGCCAACCAGGATTAATGGTTATGATGTTTTTTTCTGCGTGCTTGATGAGATTGGTAGAGAATCATCTACTATGAGCTGCTCTCTTACGGAAAAATTCTTATTTCGGACTGATACTGGTTCGATAGGAGCTCCGGGAGCATTTTTGGGAAGTTCTTATGCATCCACCTTATAGTCCGGACATGATTTTTCTGGTGAAAAATTCGTCTCAAGAGAATCTTGTGAAAATCTACTGTAACAGTTTTTTTTGCCAATATGCACGAGAGTTTCTGTGATAGAGGCATTATGGAATTATCTTCAAAATGGCAACAAGTTATCGAACAAAAGGATTCATATTTAATCTAATTCGGATCAATCTAATTGTGCTAAACAAAGCCTTTAGAGTCAAGTAAAAATAATGGACTCAATTTTACTACATCAATATTGTGATTAATATTTTTCTAGTAAATTTACTAAAAATTGAATAAGCTGATATAAATTCCGCAGTTTTATAGTATTGTTTTCATTGAGAATTAAGGAATTCCGGGTTGGAGGAAAAACATAGCTCTTAACCCATCTAGATGTCGGTAGTACAAAGTTACATTGCTGTCCTTATAAAAAAAAGTGAACATGGCTTTTTGCTTATTAGAATTAGTGAAACTTTTCACGATTTCTACCGAAATAGTTTTTGAGTTTTTAGATTTTAATGCGAAAAATATGGTACAACCGTTTATTTGAAAATTGACACGGTTTTGAGCGATAAAAACTAATTTCATCGTTGTCGGTTTTGAGTACTCCGGTTGTAATGCTGTGTATAATGAAATATTTTCAAAGAAAAATCTAGGGTCTGTGCGTATGATGTTGTTATCAAACGATTTGAAACGTATGTACGTGACAAAAGTAGATTGTCAAATTACCGCCCACGGCCAATATCCACGCTATGTATATGATCATCCAAATAAAAAAATATTGGTTTAATATCATCAAAATCATTATCAACATACATTTTCTATTACTTTCATGAACATTAAATTATAGTTTTTCTAAATTTTTTAAACTTTAGTTTGAAACCCGGTTATCTGAAGCAAAAAAAAAAACTCTTTAAACCGGTTATTCGAAAACATCCACTTTGGAAAACCAGCATACACTTCCAGACAAAAAAATCAATAAAAGATCCCGCAACACCCAACAGAAGTTGGCAAATAAAAACTAATGCAATTTCCTGATATTCGGACACTTGCAATGTTTATAAAAACCTCATTAAGTGACAACCAGTCCTTTAATTTCTTATGGTTCAAATAATGTTGCACATAACAGTCGTACAAATTGTGCCAACAAGAGTTAGTCCAAAACGGCCAAATTTCTCGTTAATCGCCAAAATGTTACTTTCACCGACATTGACAGGTCAACACCAGACTTGATAAGGAAACCCTCCAAATTGGCAGCATTGTCATCAATGTAGAAGGCCTTGTCAATTTATTCTTCATACATGTGAATAACACATATGCATTTGCTTTCCTGCAACTCTGTAGATTCCTCTGCGGTCCCCCATTACAAAACAAATAATTTGGAATTTGCATTTTAAACAAGTATTTTTGAATTTAATTTTGTTATGCAATTGAACTCAGCGCTTAAAAAAAATGAAATTTAATTTAAATAATTATGAATACTAAGTACATATGCAGGCAGGTACATGTTTGTATATGCTTTCAGGAGTGATGGGGTGGCATTTAAACGTTTGGAGAGCAATATTAATGATCTTTTGAAATTAGTTAGTTTCAAATTTTTCTAATTGGACTGCAACTTTTGTGTGCTAAATTCAGGTAAAATCGGACGATTCGTAGGTGTGGCCCATTTAGGTCAAAAGTATTTTTTGCCATCTCAGGAATTTCTATGCAATAGACTGCTCTGGGAAAAAATGGCATATGTGCTCTTCCAAAAACGAATAACAGTGCAGTTTAATTACCAAACAGTTCCCAGAATATTCCGAATTTAGTTGTTTGTCTTTGCGAGGTGCCTTATATAGGGTGATTTTTTAATCGTAGTTTTTTTAAAGTCGAATAAAACACTTAAATTTGCATCATATATTAAAAATTTTTATTAGAATCTGTAAATTGGTCTTTGCCATTTAATTTTTAAGATAATTTCATGTAAATGTTGTCCGCGGCTCCGTTCAAAATGACAATTCGAAAAGTGAAATTTTTCGATAAAACATCGGATTTTCATTGAGCTTTTGTAAGGCCCATTTACAAAAAATAGGCGTTGTGGTGGGTCATTCGTCATTCCATGATGAAATGGCAGAGTATATATGTACTGTACAGTTTTCACTTTGACAGATGACGTTTGGATGCCATTACAAACCAGTGCTGCCAACCTGAAAAACTTAAATCTTAAAAAATCACCCTACATTTAAAACACTCCCAAGAGTAGGATTTTCTTCAACTATCATAACAGAAGCACGACAATACTCGGGATGTGCATGGGCATCATTTTAAAAGTTGTTTTTATATATGAGATATTATGATTTGAGCATGTTTTTAACGCCTTTTTGTAAAATGTGTTCATCACAAATTTAATTCGAAAAGGAAGATATTTGTTACTACTGTTGACAAGTGTGTAATTATTCTTGCACTAAAATAAACATTTCTTAGGCCTACAGTCTGTATAGGATTAAACAATTTACTTGAAATAGTATAGATTATAATGTGCAGATAAGTAAAGCGAAGGTTGACGGATCCATATACTTATTAACCAAAAGACTAAATGCATGCTAAGCAGCATGCTAAGTAGCTTCAGTCTATGTTCTTTAAGCTTAGTTCTGAATTTGTACGTTTAACTTTGTACTCGATGTGCTCTACTATAAACATATGCAAACCCGAAAATCCTCAACATCTGAAATTCCTCCAAGTAGGCAAAGTTACCCAATACTGAGAAAAATTAAAATTGATGCTTTGAAATAAAAATAATCTGATCAATTTTAGAATATGTAGGCAACTAACATGGGACAGTGTTATTTACACATACTTTTCATACATATTATGTCGTCTAATCTTGCTTTTCGCTTGAAGAATCATACAAAGAATCATTCTCGAAATCATATTTCGAGAATTTTGCAATGGCCGCTCTCCAATTAGGACTTTTCCGTACAAATGTGTGTAAACTAGAGAAGATCGTAAATATGTGGTAAAAAATATTAGGGAAATTAAAAAAATTGCTTCAGAAGTTACCCATACAGATACTCGTATGTATATTCTTTTTGAAATTATTCAAGTATAAACAAGTATTTTCACACCGCGCCGATTTTATCCTGCTTCGAATTTAGATTTGTACAAACTATTAGCCTCAAAGCAAAGGCTCAGCATGTATTGTTCATCAGCATAAATTTCTACGAGAACCAAAAATATAAGAACGAAACTTATAAAACTTCTTAATATCGATGAAGCAGACTTACCCTGTGTATTATTTCGTAATTGTGTACATTGAAAAAATTACAATTTAAAATAATACATTCTATATACTTTGAGAAATTAGAAAATATAAAGGGCTGTGCCATTTTTGAAATTGTGCTCACATCTTTTCTCAATTTAAACCGAATATTCTGGAAAAAATGATTGACGAAACCAGAAGTTGGTTATGTTATCTCTCATTTGCATGCACCTACGATAAATTGGAATTTCGTGCAATTTTAACGGCTGGCAAAAATTGAAAAGGAATTTATACAATTATTGGTTTCTGTATAGTAAAAATGGGCCCCCAACCGATATCCAACTGAAGGAAAGTGGTACCATGTTAATGAAATTTTCAAAATAGCCTATTTTTATGTCTATGAAGACACTTTTAGTATAAATAAAAACGGAATCTACCAAAAAGATAATGTGTGTAGTTGATTTTCTTAGTAATGTTGATATTTTGCGACTGAACGTATCAAATTTGTAGTGTACACCCAGGGAAAAGTTTAGTTGGAAATCAGTTCCCGTCAAAAAAATTCCATATCAATGTCAAACATTTTATTTCCATTATAAAAAATTTGAATTCACAATTTTCTATCTTTGATAGTGATTAATAAAAAAGATTTATAAACGAATAATAGTACCGCCGACAGAATTAGTGTTTATTTGAATCAATTATAGTATTTCTGGAAAACTTGTAAGCCAACATGGCTAATGGGACCAAAATAAAACCATAATTTTTTGCTGCACGCTCAATTCATTGTTCATCATAGCAGTAAATCGATTTCTTACAGTCATATTAAGGCAAAATTCATATTTACTGTCATCACAATAATTTTTAGTTATTGTGCTCCACAAAAAAATGATTGTTGCAGCTGTTTGATAGTCACATTCTTATTTAAGGAAATGAATGTGACTTTTTTGGAATATTTAAGAAAATGAATGTGAGTCTTTGGGACTCTTGACCGAATATCACTTATGCTGGAGAAAAATGTATTGTAACGACAGAAAAAGAAAGAAATTTATTAGAATTGTAGGGCATAAGATACGGGAATAAAGGGAAAGGAGAAACAAACGCACAGAGCTGTGTTTTTATTTGAATGCACATACTTATGTGACGTAAAAAAGAGCTTGTTCATTGTTTTCAGTCCTTAGTGGGTGAAGTTAAAAATAAATATATTTAAGAAAAATTACATTAGGCGCTTAAATTAATTACTTAAATTTATTCTAAGAAATCTGAAACTAGAATTAAGTTAATGGCATCAATGGTACGATTTTTAAAACGCATATCATATACTTCAAACAATTATAATTTAACATTAAACGAATGTAAGAGAAGACATTAGATAAATCTAATAAATTTAGATAGATTAGATTCTTAGCTTAAACACTTACAAGTTCTGGCAAATATGGTTAAAGGTGCAAAGCTTATGTTATCATATGCCTTAAAAATGTAATACTACGGGTTTATTTAATAAGATATTTTGTATTTATTTATTTAAGCCAAATTTTAACCAAATTTTCAAAATAACTTTGGATGAGAGGTAAATGTAATACAATGGATGCAAAACTAGATTACCACGGCTTATCAACTAGGATTTACCGGGGAAATATTGAATTTCGGTAAATCGATCAAATTGTTCGGAATGCAGCACAAAGAGCGCAACGATATAGCCACTTGTAATCTCTGGTATATGCTACCCCAAACGCTTCCTTCTGTATGTTGCTTTATTTTCCTTATCAAACCCCCTTTCCTTCAGGGTAAAATATACGAATCATTGACAATTTGTAATTCGATGGTCTTATAAATATGATATAAATTGGAGATATTTTCCAATATGTTCACATTTATATTTCACCTGCTTCCATTTATCAGAATTTTCGGTTATACCAGGCATTTCATTTTATTGTAATTAATTCTAAATTTGTTTCGTAAATTTCTAATTAAATTTCCAATTCCTTTGATTGTATTCTGTAACATTGAATACGCAGTTGGGAATGAAATATTTCTCACTTTAATTTGTAATGATTTATTCGCTTACACCAATAAACTTGGGCGTCGTCATTTAGGTAACTCAATTGATTGTGCTTTTAATACAACTCTGCAGAAGAGTAAGAGGCAACAACAAGAATTGCGTCTTTCGATCTATTTTACTATTCCCCTTTGATGCCGATAGACAATATGGGATTTGTGCTGAAAATTGTGTTCAATAATACGACCAGCTTTGTACGTATAAATTGTGAAAATAAAAAGTAAGTGCCGCAGAAATTTGCCGAGATGGTAAGTAAATGTGTAGTTATGAATTTATAGACGAAATTGGAAGAGTAACCAGTGAAGCCGGAAAATGTTTTTTTTTTTGGTGTTCTACGTATGTCCCGCATTTGGTCTGATCAACCAATAAGTTGGTTTCTCTACAAACAAGTGAGAACAAATAAAACGGTGTGCAAAAATAAAATACACGAGATTCACAATATGATCGGTGGAACCAATTATTTGGTCTATGGAACCAATAAAGTAGTCTAGCTATACTCAATCATGTGCGAGCATGCAACGTAAATTATAAAATTGAGGATAGTGATTGCGAATATAATGTTAAGTATTCTTTGTGGTCACATTCAATTGATGCAAGATTTGGGTTGAAACATATTATTTGTTAATTCCTTCTCCGTTAAAGGTTTAAATCCGTTATATATATGTACGTGAAGTACATTTGTTACTAAATTTTTGGTTTTTTTCTTCGGTAATCATAAGTTTGTTTTATTTTTACCTTTCGTTATAGTAAGAAACCATTTCAATATAACTGGAGATGTACAATTCAAAGACCAATCGGATTTATCGCCAATCCCTGATGATCTATTAGATGATTACGTAGATCAATATCAAAGTATACCAGGATGGTCTCTCCTGATTGATATTGTAGAATCAGGTTTAGGAAGCAAAGAAGAAGAAGAAAATAGTGAGCCTATGTTTGGACTTATCGAGCACATTGTCAAAGATGAGAATAAGTTTTATTTGTGTGTCAAATTACTAGAAACATGGTTCTTCGATAATCATTTTTATGCATATAGAGTAAGTGTTTCCACAAATAATTTCCAAATTATAAACATAAAAGACCTGAAAGTGAAATTTGTATCGTATATATCAATGGCACCAAATGGTGACCATCTAATAGTGTTTTAAAATAAACCGCATTTTATATTTAAATAAAATCCGTAATTTCATTATTCATTTGTTATGGTAACAGAAGCTGTATTCAAAACTCAATCGATCAACACAACTTTCTGTACTAGGGAATGAATATATTGGTATTCACAACACAGAAGTGCCATAGTACTCAGAACTGTCAAAATTCAGTTGGCAATAAATTCGGTTGACCGAACGAAACTGTTTTCTCAGTGTATTTAAACAAAATCAGATTTTTAGTTAAATTTTCTGTAGCACCACTCTTAAAGATTCGCGCTAGTAATTTTAGTTACATGATGCACAGAAAATTCCCTCAAGATTTTCCCCACGATGTACATATTTCACTTTTTTGAGCTGAGGGGGCAGAGAATTCGCTTACAAACCACGAACGAGATACCAATTCCATCTTTTCTAAAAATTTGTAAGACGATCTTATAACCGAATTACTGACGAAAGTCAACAACCATATTTTATAGTCATTTCATAGTCATCATCCGTAAAAATATTGGCCTAGAACATCAACTCTATTACACTGATAGGATTAGAATCATATTCATTTTATTTTCTTGAACTTTAAATGTTTAAACCATTTTTAAACAATCTTGTAATTTCTCGAGAGCCAGCTAACCGAAGCCTAAAACCGATTGTGCAAAAATTGCAATTCTTGAAAAACCGACAAAAGGTATTGAAGAAAAAATTCGGTTGGTTAGTTTTCGATTTAGTTTTTGAGCAATCAAGTGAAATCCGATACTGTAATGATAATTGCAAATTATATTTAAGATCGTTTTGCATTGTATTTTCAAAATAGATTTAAACATTCTAATTTAATAACAAATTTTCTTTGTAGTGGGGTTCGCTTTTGTGTGGCTTCAATTAAAATGAATTTATAAGTGCTGATGTTGGTTGACTTTACTAATTGTAGAAAAATCGTTAAAATAAACTTTTTTATTCCTGAAATGTACTTATTACCTCTAGGAATGTAATCACATTCTTCAAAACTATCGAAAAGGAGGGAATCGAAGTGTAGCGAAACAGATTCATAACGTCAGCGCCAATGAAACTAGAGAAAGGAATAAGTGCTCTGATAAAAGTCGGCAGTTAACACCAGACGAAATTTTAGCTTATTATGTTGACTCGAAGTCGACTTCTCATTCGTATAAACAAACAAGAAAGCGGGCAGTAAAAGCGGGACAACAAGTGTTTCCATCGTTTATAGTTTAGGGAAGTCCAAAGCTTGTTGTGGTCCTTCTGACGAATATATTTCTGTGACTGAATCTCGAGTTTAAATTAAACTTCAGGCGATTTTGGATAAAACGGCTCAACGATTAGTTGAAGCTCAGACGAAAGTCATTAGAAGTGTATTACCTCGTTCATTTTATACATTGGTAAGCCAATGGGGCTGTGATGGCAGTTCGGGACATAGCACATTTAAGCACAAATTTGATAACACTAACGCTACAGACGAATTTTTGTTCGTATACTCATTTGTCCCTTTGAGAGTACTTGATGGCGAGGCTGTGATCTGGCAATCCAAGACCATCCTCTACTTTATATTGCCGTCCTATTAAGTTTATTTTTGCCAAGGAGACAAAAAAGTTTACGAAAGTAGAAACTTCTAACATTTTAGATAAAATAAGTCAGCTTCATTCAACATTATGTAACGTTGGTGGATTTCAAATCTCTGTTAAACACGATTTGTTGCTGACAATGACTGATGGCAAAGTGTGCAATGCCCTAACAGACACAACTTCAACACAACAACAAAAGTGCTATATTTGCGGTGCGACCCCGTCTACTATAAACGAAGAGTCAAAGAAATTCCCCAGCAACGAAGAACGCCTTGCATTTGGCTTATCTACTTTACATGCATGGAGCCGCACGTTTGAATGTTTGCTTCATATCAGCGATCATTTAGAAGTCAAAAAGTGGCAAGTCAGGGGAGATAACGACAAAGCTATATGTGAAGCAACGCTCACAAGAGATACAAAAAGTGTTTGTGTTCATCTCATTGTAGATAAACCAAAACCTCAGTATGGTAATACAAACGATGGAAACACAGCACGTAGATCTTTTGCGAAAGCTGCATTGAGCAGCAAAATGACAGGATTAGACGTAAACCTTATTCGTAGATTTCATGTAATTTTAAGAACTTTGTCATCGGGATATGATATAAATTATATAGAATTCGAAAAGTTTTGTGCTGATACTAGAAAACTTTACACTGATCTATAGGTATATTCGTGGTATTCCATGCCATTCCATTCCATGTTACTGTGCATAAAATTCTTGTGCACAGTGCGGAAGTTATAAAGAACTTTCTTCTTCCCATTGGACAACTCTCCCAAGAAGCCCAGGAGGCAAAAAATATAGAAACTTTACTTCTTTGTCATTGGAAATTCTGCAGTTGATTACCCTACCTTCATTACCATCCAAACACCATCAGTAAGTCATCATCACGAATTAAATGAGGAGGATTATTTACTCTCTGAATGGGGGAGTAGTGATGACGGTTGATCTGGTGCCGATTAGCAGGTCTAAATATTTTGCATTGTAGCTGTTTTTCTTATTTGATTTTGTATTGGAGTTGCTTTTAATTCATGCCTTAGTATATAAGTTATGTAATATTAGTTATTAGTTTAGTTATTTATTTTTTATTAGTTATTTTATTAGTTAGTTATTATATTAGTTATTTCTTTTGCTCGCACATCTTGTTTACTTATACTTGTAAGTAATTGATATTGTACGACTGTTTACGCCCGACCTCAACTAATAATTATAAACTATACTGTAAATGAACTATTTCCAATAAGAACGCTCTCATTTTTTGTTTCTGCTGTGTAACTTCTTTCGAAGATACATCAGGCGTGCTTGCGACATTTGAGCCCCGAACGTAGTAGTTAATTTGCTCCTGAGAAATAAAGTTGGACTTTCTCCGTGAACTATTGTAACAAGTGGGTTTTACTTTTTCTTCACTTTAGAATATATAACCACTATATAACAACCGTTTGATTTTTAAATTCCTCTCTCCCGTAAAATTCTTTGGAAGCGATATTCGCCTATAGCAACCTCAGCACGCAATCAGATTTTTTGGTCCAGTCGACCCGGATAAGCGAATATTCAATAAAGAATATATATTTCCAGATTATTGGACCCCGAAGTTTACCGCAGTTACTACAGTATTTGCTCCATACTTGACGGTGTTTTATATATCTTCATCAACCGAAACAATATCTCTAAACGTGAAAATCAAGTAAGCTGTAAAACGGTATGTATTAAATCATTAATATGTACATTCCCATGCGAACAAATAAGCTGTAAGTCCGTACCCCTCAGTGCCTAAAGGTAAAACTTACAATAGTTGCGAAAAAGAAAAGAAATTCTCAGAGTTCTATAGATAAGTACCACAAATTAATATTGGCCACATCCAATATTTTATTGTTACTTTTGTGATAAAATCTGGTTTCACATGTGAATATTATTAAATTATTTATGATAGAATCCAACATATTGAATCCTACGTAAAAGACGTATCGAACATATGCATTATAACTTGCATGGAAAATAGATCTTCATACCAACAAACTTGAGTGATATTGTAACCGTTTCTCTTATAAAATTCCCAGTCGCATAGACAAAATTTGGTTTCACATATGAACATTATTAAAATGTTATGATCTAATCCAACACGTTTCATGTAATATACGTATCAAACATATTCATTACAACGTGCATGGAAAGTATGTCTTCAAACCAACGATCGTGAGTGATATCACAGCCGTTTCTCTTATACACTCTCCATTTGTGTCTTAGACGGAGCGAGTGTGATCGAACCCATAGGTATTTGCAATATCATAACATCGTAATAAGAGATCTTAACATTCACGTCGAACTTATCCGTTGGCATTGTATCGGTAAATAATAGAAATAGTGAGTTGTGTTTAAATTGTTGGTTGTGAATCAATTCTCTTACGCATCGATCAGTCAAGATAAGAGAGTACGTTGGTGGCTTAGCGTTTGACTGCTTGTTTTCAATATCTGCTTATACAGTTTTGTCGACCTGGAAAAGCCTGCACTTATTACTAAAGCAACAGCCTGATATTATATGAGTTGATATTTCCGATCTTAATTGACTTTTGGTCTATATTTAAGAAACACAAATTGAACAACAGTGTTATATACTTCTGTGCTTCTAACGAACAGAATAGTTACTTCTTCGTCCTCTGCCTGGAAAATTGAATAAGGAGAAAAACCAGTAAATTTTGGTAATGATTAAACAGGACGTTTGGATTGAAATAAATCTGGATAATTGTTATAAACTATCACTTCATAGAACCGAACTGTGTATAACAGCAAAATTCTTAGCTCAGTCCGCGAATACTTTGTGATTTTACTGCATTTAAGTTACAAACCGAAAACATTATCAACGATTATTGAACGAATCAAAGAGTTTCGTTTATGTTTTCTACCAGGAGAAACTATCTATTGTATTAAAATCACCGGTAACTATATGTAATTATATTTTTTTTCGTGCCAATCATCAGTAATTTTTACCCCAGATAGGTTTTGACGTTCAATTTCTTTTGGGCACTTTCATTGTATCTTCCGCTTCCTCTAGCCTAGTTGTTAACCTTTCCTTGTCATTATGACTGAACTAAACGCCTTCATCCGAGCTTCCGATCGCGTTGTAGAGTTTCATGCCCATTTTTTGTCTATCCCCGAAGCAGAACATTCTGTTCATACTTTGGAGATTTTTAAAGACGAGATTCTCCATTTGTGGAATTCACTACGCACGACTTACGATTTGCTTTTATCCAAATTAGAATCCTTAGAAGAAGAAGTGGATTTAGTGAGCATCAAGGGCAAATTTTATGCAGCTTTCAATGCCTACCTCAAAAGTTTGTCGAAGGCCAATGAGCTCGTTGACCAAATAGGAGCATCTTCTATTACGCCAACTGAAATTCAAACTATTCCCCTATTCAAAAACCTAATATCTCACTGCCTCCATGCGACACTGACATCTTTTATGGTGATTACGCATCCTGGCCCTGTTTTAGAGACATGTTCTCTGCACTTTATAGGAATAACCCCCGCCTCACTGGAGTAGAAAAGCTCTGCCACTTGCTTAAGAAAACGCAGGGAGATGCTAGAGCCTGTCTAAAGACTTGCCCTCTTCTAATGAGGGATTCAATATGGCGTGGAAAAACCTGGTTGAGAGATATGAGAATGAAAGGGTTCTCATTAACGCCCAACTTAAGGTTCTCTTCAATCTGACCCCAGTACCAAAGGAATCCGGGCCAGATATAAATCATCTTCAGCGTACAGTCAATGATTGTATCGCTAATCTGTCTCTAATGAAAATCGATACTAGCAAATGGGACGTGATTTTTGTATATATTTGCTCAACCTGTCTTCCCAGTCTTACTTTAAATTTATGGGAGCAATCGGTCCAAAATATTTCTACGTTACCCACTTGGCAGGAAATGGAATCTTTCCTAACTACACGGTTTCATACCTTAGAGTCAGTGGCAGATATTCGAACCATTTCGACCCCACATATTGGGCAAACGAAATCGTCTACTCCAAAGAACAGTAACAAGCGCGAGTCCAAGAAACATTCGTACCACAATAAAGTGTCGGCAAACTCAAAGTCTTGTTCTCTTTGTGCGGGATCACATCCCCTACGATTATGCCCAGAATTTCTAAAAATGTCAGTCGAAAACCGCCTTTCTACAGTTAAATCTCAAAAACGTTGCACTAATTGCTTAGCTGCATCGCATGTGTCCAAGAAGTGCCAAAGTTCTTACCTTTGCAGCTTATGCGGCAAAAAACACCATTCCCTTCTCCATCGTGTGGGAGATACATCTTCCGATCAAATCACGAATACAAAACAAATGGTTACTTCGCCATCTACATCTAGGGACTCACATATTACTGATTTCTCGCCATCCCAGAATAATAAATACACTTTGTCTAACCCCGCTAATATTCCACAAATTCGTCAATCGTACTCAACTAATATACAGTCCACTCAATTCGATTCCATTATCCTCGGTACGGCATTAGTGGAAATTTGTATTGGGGAGGCCAGATGTACAGTACGCGCTCTCATAGATCCCGCTTCCGAAGCGTCTTTTATTACGAAATCTTTACAAAGAAAATTATCTTTAGCTACTATTTCTTCACGAATTGGTATTATTGGTCTCAACGAAAGTCTAACAGCTACATCAAATAAAATCTGCTCCGTTACCTTAGGGTCCCCAGTAGATAGAAGTTTTAAAACTACAACTGAAATGTTCGTTGTCCGGAAGTTAACGGGCGAGCTGGAATACCAATCAGTTAATTCCGTCATCCGATCTAATTTTAAAGAATTGCAAATGGCAGACTTCGCCCCACGGCAACGTTCGCATATCGATATGCTCTTTGGAGCAGATGTATACCCACGAATATTGCTGGAAGGGGTACAATGGTCTTCTGATCAATTGCTGTTAGCACAGAGAACTGTTTTTGGTTGGATTGTCACTGGGAGAGTGGCAACCGGTAAATCAGTTCAAGTCGTATCGACTTTTTATAACGAGCTCGTACTCGATGATCAATTGAAACGTTTCTGGAAACTAGAGGAAGTTCCAGAAACTGTCTGCATGTCAGACGATGGCCTTTATTGCGACTCTTTATATGAGTCAACTACATACCGTAATGAAAGCGGTCGTTTTGTAGTCTCTCTTCCATTTAAAAGAGAATTTCCTCAGCACATTAAACTCGGAGATTCTCGGAAAAGTGCGTTATCCCAGTACGTAAGAAATGAGTACCGTTTAACCAAAACACCCCAAAATAAATCAAATTATGACAAGGTTCTTAATGAATACTTGTCGCTTGGTCACATGACCAAGATATCCCCCGTTATAACTGGCATCAGTGATATATACTATCTACCCCATCATGCCGTATTAAAGCCCGAGAGCACTACAACGAAACTCCGGGTTGTTTTTAATGCGTCTAACCCCTCATCAAACGGCCAAAGCCTTAACGATGTTCTGTACCCCGGGCCAGTACTTCAAGCTGACCTAACCACATTACTTTTACGATGGCGGTTATTTAGATACGTATTTAATGCCGATATAGAGAAAATGTATCGGCAAATCCTCGTCAATCCAGATCATACCCCATTTCAGCGGGTCTTATTCCGAAAGCACCCCGATGATGACATCACCGACTATGAATTGAATACAGTTACCTTTGGCGTAAACTGTGCCCCCTACCTGGCTATTAGGACATTGCTGCAATTGGCTAAGCAATGCGAACCAGACTACCCCGCTGTTTCCGATATTTTACGGAACTATATGTATGTTGATGATGTCTTGGGTGGATCACATGATCTCTCTACTGCACTAATGCTTCAAAGTGATTTAATCAATGTTCTAGATTCCGCTGGTTTTCCTCTCAGGAAGTGGATAGCAAATCATAAATCCCTACTTCAAAATGTACCTCCCGAATCACTCTTAGATTCGTTTTTTCTGCAATTAACTAATTCCAGCATAACTAAAACATTGGGTTTGCGCTGAAACGCAGGTAACGACTGTTTTTACTTTAAACTCGCCACTTATCCAAATAAGAGTCGTATTTCAAAAAGGGAGATTTTATCTGAAATTGCAAAACTATTCGACCCTGCTGGGTGGCTAGCTCCCAAAATTATTGTTGCCAAAATAATAATGCAACAGATCTGGAAAGATCGTACAGAATGGGATGAACCCATCCAACCCGAAACTTTATCAAAATGGTACAATTTTCTCGAGGATTATCCGAACATTAAGAAAATATACATACCTCGTTACGTTGATTACAACCCCTCCTTGTCTATTGAGTTCCATGGATTTTGTGACGCTTCAGAGAAGGCCTATGCGGCAACTCTGTACCTACGAGTCGAAACCCCAAATGGAGAAATCTTTACTCATTTAATGCCCGCTAAATCGAAAGTAGCCCCTCTTAAGTTCGTCACGCTTCCCCGCAAAGAAATCTGTGGTGCCGTATTAATGGCTAAGATGATTAACTCTTTACGAACTCAGCTTAAAATTGTCAACCATCGGTTATTTTTATGGACCGATTCTATGATAGTTCTTGCTTGGCTGCAAAAGCCCCCATGCCAATGGGCGACATTTGTGGCGAATCGTATAGCATCCATAAACGAACGAGTTGGGAATAGTAATTGGGTCCATGTTCAATCACAGGATAATCCTGCAGACTTGCCGTCGCGAGGGATCTCGGCTAATGAGCTCAGCACTAGTGACTTGTGGTGGAAAGGTCCGTTTTGGTTAAGGCTTCCGCCCCAGGAGTGGCCATTACGTCCATCAACTTATGACACTCAGGAAGAAATTCGGCCTGTTAAGACCCTTTTCAACCATATAAGTGACGACATACTAACTAGATTTTCCGATCTTCCTAGAGGTTTACGAGTCGTTTGTTACATATTCCGATTCTTTCGATCAACACATCGCGACCATAGGCAAAGAACAGCGTATACTTCTATAGAATTGTGTCATACGGAATTAAAATTCGCAAAGTCTCGACTTATAATACTATGTCAGAAGCAATACTTCCCTGAATACTCGCTACTTTTACAATCCCTTGCCCTACCGCGCAAAAGTAATCTATTAACCCTTAACCCTTTCATTGATAACGAAGGTTTCATGCGAGTAAACGGGAGAATATCAAAATCTCCAATGCTATCGTATGAAGAGAAATTTCCGAAACTACTTCCGTATGCAGCAAGATTTACTAGACTCTACCTTGAATTCGTTCATAAATGCTCAATACATGGAGCTAATGCTATTCTTTTGCGTCTCATACGAATAGAATTTTGGGTCCCAAAACTAAAGAACCTTATAAGAACCGTAATTTTTAATTGCAAGAATTGTGTGGTGCAAAAGCACATAAGGAGCCAACAAATTATGGCTGCACTTCCCCCCGAAAGAACGCTATTAACTCGTCCTTTTACCAATACCGGTGTTGATTTTGCTGGTCCTTTTGATTTAAAGTCTTTCGCAGGTCGTGGCACACGTTTGACGAAAGGTTATGTACTCGTGTTCGTGTGTTTCGCAACAAACGCTATACACTTGGAAGTGACAAGCGAAATTTAGACCCAGGCTTTTCTGGCAGCTTTTGCCCGATTTTTCTCCCGTCGTGGGTCTCCAAGCGTTCTCTACTCCGATAATGGAACTGCGTTCATTGACGCAGCAAAACTTATCTCCATAAATCAAAAGGAAATGTTGTCTACCATTAGGCAACAACTTCTATCCCACCATACATTCCAAACTATCGAATGGCATTTTATCCCCCCCGGTGCTCCTCACATGGGTGGCCTGTGGGAAGCGGGGGTTAAAAGTTTCAAAACGCACCTTAAGAAAGTTGCTCACTCACAGACTTTCACCTATGAAGAGTTTTACACAATGCTCGTACGCATAGAGACGTGTTTAAACTCACGTCCGCTTAGTCCCATGAGCGAAAATCCGTGAGATCTTTGCGCATTAACTCCAGGTCATTTTCTTATCGGATCTCCTTTGCTAGCACCCGCTGAGCCTGATTGCTCACAGCAGCCTCTAAGCTATGCCAATCGTTGGCAAAAGCTGAAAATTCTACATCATCAGCTATCTATTAGGTGGAAAGAAGAGTACCTGAAGGAAATGCACAAAAGGACTAAGTGGCAATTTCCCCAGCGAGACTTCGCGGTGGGCGACCTGGTGGTTGTTCGACATGACAACCTTCCCCCAAATCAATGGCAGCTAGGTAGAATCGAGAAGGTTATTCCTGGGACAGACTCGAGAATTAGAGTTGCTGAAGTTCGCACACAAAATGGTCTCATCACCAGACCTATTGTCAAATTAGTATTGCTACCCAATTCAGAACGAAACTAAATCTTTATTTTTTTAGCTAACTATGTCTACGCCTCCAAGAAGACTCAGAACCAACCGTAAATTGGAAAACAGCTCCTCCGGCCAACTTCAAACCATGACCTCGTTCAAGCGACGCAACACCAAGATGGATTGCAAATACTGCCAAAAGGACCATCCATTACGGAAATGTTATCGGTTTCATTGACTATCTATCAATAAGCGGATACAAATTGTTCGTCGCTACAAATACTGCTTTAACTGCTTGGCACATTCGCATCGCTTGGAAAACTGCACCAGCCGTGATCGATGCAAAATCTGCTTAGCAGAACATCACACTCTTTTACATCGAAACATCCGACACAGTGTGGCAAAGAAATCCCAGCAACGATTCCATTCATCACAACAACTGCAGCCAGCGAATAATGCTGTAAGCAACAATATCAGCGTTGCCGGTGGTCCTCATACCGCTCCTCGAGCTGCTACCATCATCATAAATGTCAACCCGCTACCATAACCAACAACTACTTATAACGATTAAATTTTTTGAACTATCAATTTAATTAATAACGAATAATGTACTCTACTACAAACTAATCGTCACTGAATTGCAATGAATGTAATTAATGAATTGAATTTGTGATTGAAATAACTAATTAATTAATGTAATTATTAATCTTTAAAAACGTTGCAATCCTGCAAGGGGGGCGGGATGTTTACGCCCGACCTCAACTAATAATTACAAACTATACTGTAAATGAACTATTTCCAATAAGAACGCTCTCATTTTTTGTTTCTGCTGTGTAACTTCTTTCGAAGATACATCAGGCGTGCTTGCGACATGTGAGCCCCGAAAGTAGTAGTTAATTTGCTCCTGAGAAATAAAGTTGGACTTTCTCCGTGAACTATTGTAACAAGTGGGTTTTACTTTTTCTTCACTTTAGAATATATAACCACTATATAACAACCGTTTGATTTTTAAATTCCTCTCTCCCGTAAAATTCTTTGGAAGCGATATTCGCCTATAGCAACCTCAGCACGCAATCAACGACTTTATTTGAAAAGAAATAATATTTTGAAAATTAATAAATGTGGGTACTATCATTTTAAATTTTAAATCAATTTTACACGAAAAAAAAAATTTATTCTCTCCATTAATTTCTAAATAACTCCAAAATGGTAAAAGATGGAATAAAATAATATTCAATCGACTTTAATAAAATTTTATTACACATTTATTTATTTTATTTATAAAAATCTGACAAGTCGTTCCTGAGTTATAGTTAAATATGTCTGCGTAGTTGACTAATTTAGAGGAAAAATTTTAGCCACGCCTATAGAAAAAACAACGCGGTTAAAATAGCTTCATTTGCCTGGAATATACATAAACAATTGTAATAAGTGAAAAAATAATTTTATCCCGCTAACTTGTACTAGTCGAAACACTGTGCACCGGTGAGTGGAGGGCCTTACTTGTTTTTCGGATAAATAGAGAATTTACTTATAGTTTGTCTTATATTTATTATAGAGCTTTGTTGGTTGCTTTGTCTTTGATGTGGATCTCGAGAAAATGAGACCGAGTCATCGTGATCTTGCACCACGAATCCTCGGTTTTATTTTCAACGAGTTTATGTTAACGATAAATAACGATAATAATTGCCATATGTCTAGAAAATATGATTACAATTCATGTTAGTATGATTAAGTACGAAAGTACAATGCATTTCGTACATCTACATAATGCATTAGGTTTGATTTTTAATTCAATAAAGGTATCGAAATTCATGACGGAAAATATTAGAGTTCAATTAATAAGAATAAAAATGAATTATTGAACGGTATGTAATCCGTTCGACAGTACCTTTAAATTGTTCATGTTTTGCAAGTCTTGCTGGTGTAAAGGGTATTAAAGGTACATTTTGAAAGTCTTGTGGTCTTCTTTTTTTGTGAAATAACTAGTTCTTCCAATTTAGTGTTTTCTACAGGACAGTTTCATAAAATATTTTATAAATGTCTAAATGTTCGTCAAGACACAAGGTGTCCCTTGCTGTTTTGTTTCGTTCTGCTTATTTTCATTTTCGAATTTGTTTGTTTACTTTCACACTTTTCACACTTCTGCCCGAATGCATGTCACTGGACCATTTTTAAAATAATAATGAGGGCATACCGCTGAACGTGGTACGTAATGGAAGATCGTATCTTACCAATTTTTGGTCTTATACCAGTATCATTTTTATTTATTATAAATCCAACAATAAGTTATATCTAAAAATAGATCATTATGTACAGTTTTTCAGTTTTATCCCAAGATATTGCAACAACTAAATCTCGTTATTGTATAGAAGTGAATGAATTTAAAGGAAATTACAATCGATTTGGAAAAAACTTCATTTGCAAAACCAAAATAAATAGTAAAGCCAAGCACTAAGAAAAAATTATTGTTCAAAAGGTTTATCTTCACAGACTCTTGAAGATGACTACTTATAGACAAAAATTTTCAGTCTGATATATTCCCCTTATTAAGTTATTTATAAATGGTTACATTCTTTTTATTATGGAAAAAGGACCAGTATCATAATTACTGGCACATATATCAAATATTAATTCTAAATTTTAATCGCTAAGTACATTTCGGATGTAAATTGGACAATTAGTTGGTATAGATAAATGAACTGAAAGGATCACTACCAAAAAAAAAACACTTAATAAAATTTTCGATCGGACGATGACTGTCTGGCCAGCGGGATTGGAGACACGATAACTGTTGAGAATTTCTATTAAATTTCTTAAAACTTTGCACAATGTAATATTTTGGTAGATCGTAGCCTCGTGTTGGTATGGGTTTTCCATACAAATTGACTGATTTTCGGAAATTCAACTTTTTCCCTATAACTCCTGATTCTTAGACTGCAGCAAACTAAATTTTGTCCATTATATTAACATATAACTTTTGATAAAATTTAAAAAAAAACGGGTTGGTTATTCACGCTCTTTATGGTATCTCCCATAAAAAAGACCGATTTAACGAGTATATTCTTAGGTTCATATACTCTACGTAGTTGCCCTAAATTCAGTCAAGTTTGGTACTCGCTAAGAATTTGCTAAGGTAGCATCTAAGAAAAAAATGGGTCAAACTGTCAAACTCCTCCTGATACTTTCCCGATTTTACAAAATTCACGTCATGCGCTTGACAAACTTAGTTCAGTGGGAGGAAATGGGCTGCAGTACCATGCCCATTCAGATACCCCCATACAAATTGACCGATGCAGCGAAATTTAATTTTACCCCTATAAATACTAATTCGTAGACTACAATAACTTAAATGTTCTAAATAGCATTTAATGTAATGCTTGGTAAAATGTGAAAAAATTGAGCGTCGTTTCTGGAAACTCCCACACAAACTAATTTTTCTAACTTACCCTATATTATATATTATTTTAATTTTACCTTAATTCGTGTATTTTTTGTTAAAATCACACACCTTCTGGCACTCCGCACATTTTTGTACCAACGAAAAAGGATGTCGAGTGAAGATATGTACATACTCGTATATCTGAGTCAGTTCACCTGACTGAAATTTCTGCACTGAATTTTATTCTACTTATATTCTTATAAATTTTAACGCAGCCATATAAATGTTGCAGGAATTGTCGTATATCTCCAATTGAAGCCCATTCAAAAACACTTTAATTTTGGATCAATACGCATTTTGCCGTAACACGGCAAATGTCGCTGTTAAACTTACCGTCCACCTGATCTCCATTTGCCACATCCACACAATCCCAGGTAATGCAAAAAAGAAAAACACGGTGTACGGCAACGTACTTATGCATGTATGTGTATTTGTATATAGTTATGTAAATATTTATTTGTAGATTTGATTTTATAAATCAGGAGAACGTAATTAATATTCCATTTTCATCAATACATAGAAATAAATCAAAATACAAGTTTACCAATACATAAAATGTTATCAATATCTGGTGAAAATGACACAGATTCTGAGTTGGTGGTGTATGAGCGTTTGTTTACTATTTCATTTCCATTTTCCGTTTCCGCTACCTCTGTTTGTTAATACAGCCGCGAACTTCCCTACCAATTTGCAATCATGTCGTATATCTGCTCTGAAGCTGATGATTCTGGTGTGTCTCTTCTCTTGTATGAATTGGAAGGAACCAAGGTCCTTAACGGGAAAAAATTAAAAAATCATAAAAGCTACCATTTTCTGCTGCTGGGTGTGTACGAATATGTACATACGTATGTTTGTGTTTTGGACTGAGTATCTATGGGTGATTGGGGGTTAAGTCTACGCACACTAGTAGTATTTATGTATGTATGATGTACCTATATGTATGTATGTATTTCGGGATTTATTTAATGCATATTGATTATCTTAGGGCCTTAATGGGGACTGTGCCGCAAACGACAAACTATCTCATCTACATTGTATGTATGAGTGTATTTATGTATAATCTTTGGTTTTGTTTTGTTGTTGTAGTTGTTGAGAGGAGGCGGGTGTTTCATTAACGATTTTTTTCTACGCACTAAAAATAGTTAATGCTAAAGTTACGAGGATGTGTTTATTCAATATTTCGATCATTCATCCATTTAAAATTACTTCACAGACATTGATGTATGTTTTAAAGTACTATGTAGGAATGTATGTATGTATGGATGTAGTTCTGGTAAGACTATGTTCTTTTGTATATGGATTGCTATATATATATATGTATATCCATGCAATCCATATAGAAAAGAACATACATATATACATATATATATATATATATATATATATATATATTCATAAGTGTTCGTGTTAGAGATTGTGTATGATTCGCTAATGACATTTCTACTTTTGAACTACAACGCTGGATAACGACAATTTAGTTATTGCTACTTTTATTTTTTCATATTTTTTGTATCAAATTTTCTGAATTTATTAATTCTACACATACATGTGAACGTACATACATACAGTGGCACGGAGCAAGTTTCCCGGTCTTTCACCAAATCAATTATAATATATGCTAATTTACACTGATATTAAGTTGTCACCTGGAAGATATTAGGCCACAATTATCATAATAAAGAAATAAGTTTCAATACTATAAATGAGTAATTGAACTGAATATCTAAAACGGG
>JAHXMU010000188.1:1497685-1536722 GCA_019455685.1 Philornis downsi | reverse complement strand
TTATGAGAAACCATACGTTGCTTATTATTCATCATTTGTGACGCTGTCACTTCCGGCTCATAAGCGGTGAGTAATGGAGCGGGTTAACTTTTTAATAATGTAAGATACTCAAGAATAAATTCTAGCTAGTTTACTGTTTCAGAGTACAATTTTGTTCATTTTCGTTTCGGTGATTTTACCAACAAGCTAATATGTCGCGTATGGAGTGGCTTCAATCTAAAATACATCAAAGAACTATATAAGGTACAAGAATTTGGATATGGTCTATTAGACGGTAGCTGTATCGTTTTGTTTCATACAATCGCTGAAAACACGGGCTTAATGAATGACTTAAAAAATAATAAATGTTATTCCTTAGTACTTTAACATTTTATCAAAGGCATTTATCGTTACTTTTAAGAATTCAATGCGAAAAAGTGGTGCACTCCGCGCATGGAAGTTCAAAGCCAAAAATAGGAAAATCGAAGCATCTCAATGTGGAAAAATATCGCAGAGAGCGTCTCACTACCACATTTCAGAGATCCCTAAAGCAATATAATAAAATAGTGTTAGAGGCAATCATAGTGCTGTCAGTTGTTTGTATCCTTCCATAAGATTTGCAGAGAATAACTGCTGTGATAACAGATTCCAAATTCTTCAATATCCATTTTCCGTGATCATCATATGTATTTGACCTAACTAAGCGTCATGAAGGAGTTGAACAGGGATGCCGTAATAGATCTGTGTTAGTTTTTATACCTTAGAAAACTATGATTTAAGCTATCACCTGACAATCTGACAACAAATACATTTTGATACTAAGCTGACAAATTTATTATTTCTCAAATGACCAAAGACTTACACTCATATTGGCCAACGCTTCGCTTGATACGTTGGATTATAAGTATTACTTAATTCGAATTCTGCATGCCACTGTACATATGGTGTACTCATGTATGCAAGTAGTTAGATGTGTACACAACCCATAACTCAAGAGTGTATCGGTATGTTTTAATAGTTATTAATGAGTTTTTCTTTCTTTCTTTTGTATTTGTTTATTTTTTCGTTTCACATGATTTAAGTACCTAAGATGATTTAAAGTTCAGTTTGTAGTTGCATTTTTTATTTATTTTCTAAATATCATATTGCTTATTTGATTATGTAGGTGTGTATGTATTTATGTACTAGTAGTTGTAGCAGTTAGTTATGTACATGTACATAAATGCATCGTTCTTGTTGAATTTACAAATTGCTCCTTCTCTGTGGGCTGAAGGGCTGTCGGAATGCAAACAGGTCTGTACGTATATGTACATATATGTATAATTCTATGTATGGATGTATATCGAATAAGCTTGGATGCTGTTTATATTTGTATGTATGTCTGTGGGTATGTAACGATAACGGTTGTGTTATTGCTTATATTTTCACAAAATTTACGTAAGTAAACTTCAATCAATGGCTTAATGTATACACGAATTTACTTTGCTACATAATATTTGCTTTGATACATAAATATGCTTTAACATACGTATGTATGTATGCATGGACTTACATATGTACTCATATGTCCGTCTGTGGTATTTTATTCGCACGTTTGTATATATATATAGATCCCATTTGATTCATTTTTGCTATTTTTTTATGTACTACATTTCTTTTTATTTGCTTGTTGTTGCATTTTTAAATATATTTATCTACTTTGAGTATATGTATGTAATGTTTTTGTATATAACTAGTAATCATTTGATTTTTTTAAGATATTCGTTTTAATTACTTTGTTTCTGGGATTCGTTATAAAAATGTAAGGTACTTACTAAAATAGTAGGTATTTTGGTAGTTGGAAAACCTAAATGTTAAAATAAACATCTTTCTCACTGCTCTAACCTTTTCCACTTCAACTGGTTCTCAAATTCTCTTCAAGTTTATTTGGCTTAATGCGAAATTCAAAATTATAACTATTTAGGAGCTGTATTACATATAGTGTGTTTTCTTACTAATTTATCTTGCGCATTAATTACGTAAAAACAAAAGAAAAAACAGAAATTTAATAATCAACAAAATAAATTTAAGAAAATTTAACGGAATATATAATGTCATTATGTTCTCAACGATCTGTATGGCCAACAACAAATGGATACAAATGAAGTCAATATTTTCAGCAACATTAAAGCCACATATTTTACGAAGAACTATTCAAGGCTTCCTGAAGTTGTTTTGAAATAGTAGGTACATACATATGTACATACACATTATTTGAATTGACTTTATAAACCAATTTGCGATTATAGATAGGTATGTGAAGTTTCAAGTGATTTGAAAAATTTCTACATAATCACCTCATTAGTATTCCAACAATTTAAAACTTCTCAAAATTATATGTTATTAAAATTAATTGCTTCAATTTATGTACAAAAAACTGTATATTGATATGCAAGGCAATATTTCTGTTGTGTGCATCAAGTGGGTTGAAATATGGGAAATCAGTTAAGCAAAAATCACATGTTTCCGACTTTAATAAAATGAAATCAAGTGAAGGAAAACTTTGATACCTCCGATTTAAAGAAATTTAACATGAACATTGTAACCAACACTACCTTGCCTCTTTTAAACATAGAGTACCATAGAAAGAAACGTTTTTAATCTTTTTAATAATACGTTAATGCCAAGAATATTTTCTATAGAATTTGTACTGATGAGTTTTCATAGAATCCGGAAATAGAAATATTAACTACATACCAACTAGAAATATAATGAAAATAATAACTTAGCTCTAACGATAAAATAGAACTTTGATTCTTGTTAAAAGTTATTCAAGGGGCTGTCTTGCTAAATATTATGTCAAATATTTTGTAAAAATATTTTGATAATTCTCAGACAACGGTTGAGGCAATTTTGAACGATTTTAAATTTTCGAGCGGCAGTATTTCGGAGACCAGAAAGGTTAGAAGTAAAAAAGTCAGCATTTGTTATTGCATTTTTAAGTACAATAGCCGCGTAACCCTTTAAAATTGGAGATAGTGGGTGGGGTGATAAAACATATCTTTTTAGTTGGCATGGCTTTAACAAGTTGAAGAACGCATTTTGGTGAACTATTACTTACAAAATATGTAAATAAAATTTGATTTTTATATACTAAACTTCTTTGCTCTCAATTTAGCATAAACATCATTCTTTCCGGACTGTTGCTAGAAATCCTTCGAAATGCCTTATGCAGTAACTCTAGGTAGGATTAATGTGGAGACACTACCTAACTTGTATTCATTGGAATTGATTAATACTTGATATTAAAGGAAATTTTGAAGTTTGAATTTTTCAGGCTTAGACTTTTTGTACCAAAATAATTGCATATTGCAAATACTGGGAAGAACTAGTAAAAATACCATCTGGCTGCTGATTATAATGCTGCTTTCGACAGCATATAACGTCTGAGATTGGTATCCCTGCAACGCTGACACGTTATAGCAAAATGACATCGATCAACAAAATGTCCTCAGTGTTAAAGGCCAGCATCTTACAGAGAACTTCGTGAATTTGGTTGCTTATCAGTTAATATCTCTGGCATCATAGAAATTATAATAAAGACTATTCCAATACGACGGATAGATATTAACAGGGCAACAGTGCCAGCAATAATGTTTTCACATTTGCCATCGACTCTTTTAAACAATTTTTCCCAAGTGCAATCAAGGTTGGTGAGTATGCAAAATGTATTATTGTCTAAATGCCCGGTGTTGTAATGAACTTCAATAATCTTTTCATGATTCAATCTTAAAAAGGCTGACATTGTTATTGCAAACAACGGGGTAGACAGCGACAAAACCAAGATTTTTATTTTAAGAGGTAAGTGTCCTTTGCGTCCATGAATTATTCCATTTACGACAATTCTGTTTGTGTTAAAACGCAGAAGCTTTCTAGGGAATAGTTGTATTCGTATTAATAATAAAGTCAGTGCCCAAGATTAGTTTGGTGAAACAAAATGTATACTATTATATTTAAAAATAAAGCTAAAATTTAGCCGAGAAAACTGTGCGCTCAAAAAATAAGGTGCATTTTCAAATTTCGCAGGCTTCGTATGTGCATCCGGCTTTCGATTATTATTTTTTTATGTTTGTACACTCGTCTCACATACATATATCTTGACAAGTGCTTTAGAAGTTGCGTCAAATTTTGTGTAAAAAAGGGACTTAAGTGCTCAAGAACACTTGAAATGTTGACAGTGGCATATAGTGAGAGTACTCTGAGTCAAAAAAATGTTTACAAATGGTACAAGCTTTTTATAGAAGGTCGAGAAGATGTGAATGACGACGCTCGCTCTGGACGCCCTAGCACATCAACAACCGATGAAAATGTTGAGAAAGTGAAGAAAATTGTTATGGAGAATCGTCGAATCACAATTAAGGAAGTTGTTGAGGATGTCGGCATATCGGTTGGCTCATGCCATGTAATTTTTTTCGGAAATTTTAGGCATGAGGCGTGTGGCAGCGGAGTTCGTTCCAAAAATGCTGAATTTTGACCAAAAACAACTTCGCATTAGCATCGCTCAGGAATTGTTGAATAGCGTCAACGATGATCAAGATTTGCTTAAAAGGGTCATAACTGGTAACAGATAATGTGTATATAGTTATGGTATCGAAACCAAAGCCCAATCGTCCCAATGGAAGAGTTCAGGAGAGCCAAGACTAAAAAAGCACGCCAAGTTTGATCAAATGTCAAGGTTTTGCTCACTGTTTTCTTCTATTACCATGGCGTAGTGCATTAGAAGTTCTTACCACAAGGTCGTACGGTAAACAAGGAGTATTACCTTGAAGTTATGCGCCGTTTACTTGAAGGAATACGAAAAAAACGCGCGGAATTGTGGAAAAAAAATTACATGACTTTTGCATCATGATAATGCACCTGCCTCACGCATCTTTGCTTGTGAGAGATTATTTTGCCAAAAACAACACCGTAATCATGCCTCAGCCACCGTATTCACCAGATTTGGCCCCCTGCGACTTTTTTCTGCTCCCAAGATTGAAGAGACTCATAAAAGGACGGCGTTTTGCGACTATAGAGGATATAAAAACCGAATCGCCGAACACGCAAAACACTTGTATCATTTATGGCTTTCACAAACAATCTAAACATGCTATATTGATAAAACCGTCAACATATCTTCGAGACGAATGTATCGACATAAAAAAAATAATAATCGAAAGTCGAATGTACGTAGCTCGCGAAATTTGGAAATGCATATTATTTTTTGAACACACCTCGTATATTCTTCTCCCACATTAATGTATTTTTCTGACATTCACATGACGTTTGCACAATACCCACTTGTCACAAAATCCATTAGCTTTATTTTGTTTAACAGCCAGCAATGACCTTGAGCAAAACGTACATCGAAGTGTTTTTAAAAACAGAGCTGGCTACGTTTCCAACTAAAATTTAGTCAATCAATGGCCGTTAGTGAATTGTATTAACTCAAAATGGCATTTTCTATGTTGATGAATTCGCTATAAAATTGTTCGACACTAAAATATAGTCAGACCTTCTGTTTAAAATTAGTGCGACGTAAGGATTAATTCAAATGATTTAAATAAAATTTTTAGTGCAAGGTAATGAAGGAATTGATCGCTAAATGAGATTTTTGGAATTGCTTAATAATTGATACATATCAGGTCAATGGTTCTGGATGGATTAAAATGTAGTTGGATAGTATAATTGTTTCGGTAAATTGAAAACTCAGGAAAACTTTTCATAATAAATAAGGGCAAATAAAATATGTAAATTGAAAATAATCTTGATTTATTCCGATTTCTGGGAACGAAATAAAAAATATACACAATTTCGATTCAGATTCCATCAACCGATTCAAAATGTTATTGAATTACAAGATAATTTTGAATCTTGTTTATATACACGAAATGCAATTGTTACGTTTTGTTTGTACTAGACAAACCTTCTGGTAACAGTAACAGGGTCCATTAAGGCAACACCTAGATAAATATTCTGAATTTATCTCTGATTTTATGAAAATTGCTTCAAAGATAACGATAAAATGATCAATAAATCTCCTTTATGTAGGATTATGTTACAATTCTTTAATACAGTCTGATAACTATTCAGATTAGAATATTAAGTTGTTTTTGTTCGATATTAGAAAATATTTTCAAATTGCTCAATTTGTAAATGGTCAATGGGAGACCTGATGAAATATATTTTTTTAAAATCATGAAGCAAACCATCACCGACATCGCTTTATTCTTCTTCACAAATGGATTTTGATTATCCTCCATGACTATACGGTGACGATTCGTTCAAGAACAATTTAATAGCTCTGCCCACAGAGAAAAATAATTTAAGGCAGTTTGGGGAAATTAATTTTTTTTTTTTTTTTTTTTTTTTTGCTCTTATTTAGATTTATATCCAATCTCCAATCCGACATGGTTTAAAAGTTATGGCAACTTTTCAAAATAGCGAATTTTTGAAAAAAATGCATTGTGTCTCTAGCCATTAACACCAGCAGCTAAGTTTTTTTGCCTTGTAAGCACAGATATATAGGTATTCGTACATACCTATACAAATATCTACTTATGAACTTTTCATTCTACATTTGCATTTGTGTCAGTGAATTTAAGACATCTTAAGTGATTTGGTGTCTTCTCGAATAGTTTGTGTGTTAGGATTTCCGATTTTGGACCTTATAGGTATATGAATCCTGTTGTGAAACAGTGCAGACTGTCAGATGCCACATCGTTTCAATTTTCATACGGCATGACAAATTACGACGGCAGTTGTGATTTTACCGACTGATTATAAAATGTTAAATATCATTGTCACATATAATTTCTATCACCACCACAACATATATTTCTGTTTTGTGATATTAATTTACACTCGTCGAGTTTCGACTTTGACACATTTATCAGCTCTGTCGGTTGTTACCGGCATCAGCAATTTAAGCGAAAATGCAGTTTTGCTGATAGTGTTCACCATCATTGTTCCTTTGTTGTTGGCCATCTTTTTTATTTTGATTTCATAATTGAGTTTCAACAAAACAAAAATGAAAAATGAAAAATGCACAAAGAACGGAAAAGAATTAAAGTTTTTCTCGTTACTGCTGATTTTTACAGCTGTCAACAGTTGCCATAGTTTCGCTCCGTTCCGCTGTTAGCTGGCGACATATTTGGCTTGCATTTTTTTCGATTTTTTTTACAATTTGCCATCAACAATATTCGTGTGATGATAACAAGTTTACAAAGAAGTTTTTTTTTAGTTTTAGCGTTTTTGCATTTTCTGTCTTTTTTTCAATAGTTGTATAAAAATATGTTCGTTTATTTTATTAGGTTTTCTATATAAGTTACAGCTGCAATTCTATCGTAGCCATAATTTACAATACTATTTTGTATGTTGGTGTGGTTGTATAAAACTATTCTGTTGTCATATTTTCATACATAAATATCTATGTATGTATTCTTGTGTATGGATTTATTTGCTTCGGTAAATAGATAACTGTTCCAATTTCTTCCAAAACCTTCCTCAATCAAACATTTAATTGAGATTTACGTACATCATAATCGTCATTATGTCAATCCGTTATTATAAAATTGAAATAATGAATAAGAGAATCGGAAAATTCGCAATAAAAATAGTCAGGCTACAACAACACTATGTGGAAGAAGAAAACTGAATATCAAGTTGCCGATATAAATGGATATGCAGTGGGTTACGTGACTTTCCACATGCAGGTATATGAAGCATTTTCAACTTTTAATGTTACTGTGTGTGTGTGTGTATGTGTGTGAATCGTCCTGGCAAGACATACGAAAATATCTCATTATTTAAACAATTTCACGCTTAAACCATTATTTATCATAGATTGTTGTCGTGGCAAGTATCTATTGATTTATATAAAAACTTCTGTGTTTTATCTTTTGTCTGTGTGGGTGTAGGATAAATTATGTATTTAAGACTAACGCTAATAGCTTTGATTGTATTTCATTTCATTGCTTTGCTTTGCTTTGCCAAGGAGGAGTGAGTAATGTCCAGAGTACCTCCCTCACTGGCGAGTACATCCTTGAAAATAGTTTACATATAATTCATATCTGCATGATGTACGAGCTAACACAACGGGGAATTTGGCAAAAAATGGCACACATCGCTTCTTTAGCATTTTAAATAGGCTGTATGCAGTCGTACCACCGTTGTGCGTCGTACTTTCAAGAGGGCGGTATGATAGGCAGTGATGATTTTAGCTAATATACATTGAACACTTTGTGAACCTAAGTGCATGTCAACTATTTGGCCTGCAAATGGTGTAAAGGCATATAATCTATATTTTGAGAGTTACATGAAGTAAACAATTTTAAAGTCATCCCTTATATGACGGAAAGAACAAAATTGATTTGTACAAAATTTGAAAACTTTCTATAGGTATTACTTAAAGCTGTTTATAAATATATGAGTAATATAATGTTGTTAATGTTATGCCTATTTAGAATTTGGAATTATTGAGATATAGGGAAAAATAATTCCAAATGTCAGGTGGAGGACTTCTTCATAAGAAGTAATTTTTCTACGATTTTGATATTTTCCTGTATGCTAATTGTTGGAAGGTGGATGACAATCATTAATGCTTTGTTGAAAGTTTGGCGGAAAAAATAGATCTAAAGTGTATTAACATTTTAATTCAACTTACCAACTTGACGTACAGCTAACATAGCCCTCAACAACTGTCTTTTGAAATCGGAAACCATATGCATCATTTTAAAGTCATACCATAACGGTAACCTATTATTGAGTACTGAAATTGAGCAAAATGGCTATTTATAGACATGCAAACTTTGACTGGAGGACAACTAACCAGTTTTATAATATCGTCCTTCTAGTAATCCTCGTCCTTTCCCGACATCAATATTCTTGAAGCTAACACATCAATCAAAAGAGCCTTTACCAGATTTTTTTAATTTCAACAAAAATTGTTCGTTGCGAAGACAGTTTGTTTTAAGCGTCTTCGCTATAAATGTAGCAGTTTCTAGAAAACTTGATACAAAATCTGTTTTTGATATAAGTACTCATATGTTGTATTTTACATTGCTACGTGAAAACGGAAATGTTGAATATTTTAAAATTAATGGTGGGGAAAAGACAGTTTCCGTATCAGGCACTAGTTTGTGTTAGGGTAACTGCTTTAAAACATTCGGTGCCGGAGGTTAGAGCTTTGAAATTTACTTGTTATCTGTAGCACAGAAATCTCGCAGTTATTCTTATTTACAGTGCCTGATTATCCAACAGGTTTCTTTAAACAGAAATTCACGGTTGGTTAAGACAACAGCACAAGTGTGCGTGGTCGAGCTGTTTCGAACTATTTACAAAGTCTATGATATGCTAAGACTTCAAAAGGTTTGTGGACGTCTGAAAAAACATGAAACGACAGTGAGCTCAATGTGCTCTATATACACCGTAATGCTTTTCCAGTTAATTTTTCTAAGAAAATATGGAACTTCTTTTGTGTAAAATGTGTTAGACTTCACTTTACGAAGAAATAATTCCCGAGAAATTGTGGTGGCATAATGTTAAGTAAATAATTATTATACTAAATTCTAGTGCTTCTAAAAATAATATGGATGAACTATTTTAGATATTATTTAATTAATTGATTTATTTTTTTTTTACATTACATTAAACGCGTAAGGAGATGTAATAAAAACATGATATGGAAACTTTTGATTGTCTTTTTATGAATTTGGATCGCCTGATATTGGCATCCAAGTGAGCTAATGTTGCCATCTTGTCCCCTGACTTGACATATGATCGAGAAAATAGGCAGGAGTGGTTCCTCACAACGAAAATCCAGGTATCCAGCGAGCCTTTGAAATGAAATCATACATTAGGAACTTACCGCTGAGGGAGAGTGTATTCATAAGCATATGAACAGTGACTGAATATTTTCCTTCATTGCAAAATGCAATTTGTAATTTTAGAGGGATGCCAGCTATTTAATGATTTCAAAGATGTCTCAAACCTTTCATATATTTTAAACATATTATGTAAGAACCCGTTAACCATTTGTTGGAATAGTTTCCCAATCTTTATAAGTATGCTATTATATCTTTTTTTTCGAAATGACCGCTTTTTGTATCCACGAGCTCGCGAATTTCTTCAATGGTCCCATTTTGTTTTTCAATCTAAATTGTTGTGTGGCAACATTTTGGTTCAGCGATGATAGTAATCTTGATATTCTAGAATTTTAAAAAGCAATATCAAAAGATTTTCCAGACGATAACAAAACAAGGGTTTAGCAGGAATTTTAAAGCTTAAAATTGCAAATATCTTCCGGAACTATACAAAGGTGCGAGGTAATGATATATGCGTATTTAATATTTAACTTAGAGATTTCAAAGTGAGAGAATCCTATCAAAGTTGTGTTAATTTTCATTTCTAAAATTATTTGTTTACCTTCGGCCTATAGGAATCTTTTATTCAAGTAGATGGAGTTTGGTATTTTTATTTATCGAACATTTAATTGATGTGCTTGACAATTCATAGAGTTCTTTTTGATAACGTAAAGCCTTGATTTAACTCAACCTTTTGCTGGGAATTTATGTTTCAAATCATTTTCATGAGAAATACTGAATTGTTTTAGCCGAATTAAGGATTGTTTGCATTTTAACAAAATTCCGGGCAGAGCCGATTTATTGGTGATGCCAGAATTTTCATCAGACCCGTTCAATTAAGTTTTATCTAGTACAGGGAAAGAATTCCACAGGCCTTCTTGCACACTGCATACGAGTATATGGCTTTGAAACGCCTTCTAGGTGCCCCTTTCCGTTCTTTGGAAAATCTTCATATTTACAGGTATTTTCCGTATTTACCAGTTTGTTTATTTGCTGACATTGTTAGTTTTCTTCGCACGATGAAAAATTTGTATACAAAATAAATCAGGACATTTTTCATATATTATGCGAACTAATATCGATTGACGCAATATTTTCCGATGTCCCTTCACTTTTTGAGAAAACCAAGTATTATGATCCAGTTGGATCACAGTCAATCCATTTAAGTTATCGCAACAAGTTAGGAATATTCTTCGGTGGGAATTATGTTCGTGTGTGGCTGATTAGGGGCCGGTGTCTAGCCCTAGCTCACTCAATGAGCTGCCAAGTTGGCAGTTACCTGCCCTATGTGATCTTTGAGGATGGGCTATATAATCCTGAGTTTGGAAGTAAAATTGCATAAGTTGCAAACGCCGCAGTAGCATTAAAACTTTCCTTGACGAAGTTGTATGTTGTAATATTGGATGCTTAAACCTTAAATATAATACAATGCATATGGTGTTAAAGGAACGTATGACTCATGTTGTTTCAAAAATTATTCATGTAACATTGATTTCATATGTTTATACCTATAATATTGAGCAATCGCAGTATAGTCAAAAGAATCTATTTGAATGTTAACAAATAATTGAACTATATTTATTCCATAGCTCTCGGTAACTGATTCCCTTACGGAATCTCCCGTAAATCGCAATCACTGTGACCTATCATACCGCCCTTACTAATGGATCTGAATTTTCATCTTTTTTTCATTTCGTATTTTTTTCTAGGTGTGGAAAACAAATTAAGAGTAATTCTACAAAGGACAAACGTTGAAACTACAAACGCGTAGATTATAGGCCTACAAAGAAATCATCACATTTTGTATGAGAGTTTCTGCATACTCTTTAGTTTTCCCTTCTACAACTACACATAAGACATATTTTTTTATTTCGTTTTTTCTTTTTTATATTTTAATTTCTCGTGACGACTACAACAAAAGTATGAGTGTCGATCCAAAAGGGGTTTAAGTACTTAAGATTAATGTCAGCTAGGCTTCAATTCTTTAAACAACATTTTGGGTTATTTAAGGGTAACCAAATTAAAAACTATGTATAATTTAATCAGTTCTTAGATTATCAATCTCGTAGTGCTTTGCCAGCACCGGTAGCACACGATTAGATGTCATCCTAGGCCTCAATACAAAGGGCGCATCAGCGACCATGCGGCTTTCGATTGATGTTAACTATTTTCGATCGGTACACTATAACTGTACTTGACTGTGCTATGCTAAAGTGTACGTATATCTAAGCATTAAATCTAGAATATATTTGCACGAGATTCATAGATGAACCAAAGGAAATATTACAACCGAAACCGTGTTCACTCCATAGCAGTGAAACATTGCACAAAAACATAAGGAGTAGGAAACCTTAAAGTATGCAAGTTTTTTTGTTAAACGTATCTAAAATTAATGGCAACAATTTGTTATTTACAGAAAGGGGGAATATCACATGGAAAAAGAAACAAAAAAACAAGAGAGGAAATTAAGATAAAGAGACGAATGCTCGAAAAGTATATCCGCATATAAATTTCCATGATATTCCTTTCATCTGGTGTTGGCGGATTCATGCGTACATACATGTGTTTCTCGGCACACAATTGTGCGGTGGATATGTGACATTTTAAACCTTTCAGGATGTCGGGAACCACCATCGTCTGCGCTACCACCACCAGTAGCGATGCCACCTGAACATGACTGGTTGCAGCGTTAGAAATGTCGTCATAGATGATAGCGCCGTCGTAATCGTTTGGGTATAGCTCCGAGCAGCATATAATCCATCCGTGGCAGAACTCCGACTGCTCCGGGCAGCTCCCTCGATGATGTTGTTGTTGTCGATTTCATGCAGAACAGGAAAATTGATGTCAGGCGCCGTTTCTTCCGTCACAAACAGTCTCTTGTGCTTGCAGTGTTTCTGTTTTCTATAGGTCTTCGTGATGTTGATGTTAAATCCCTCCAGGTATTCCGTGCTCTGTACGTGGAAGAGATGTGGAAGAAAACGCAAAAATGAACACAAATTTAATGTTACATTAAATGGATTGCATGTAGCTTTTTTTCTATTCAACTTCTCGTTTGCCCGTTTATTTCATATGGAATAAACTGGAGTTGAAATTATTAGCGGTGCATCGGTCATACAGAAGGTAATATAGAAAAAAACTTTTTATCACAAGGTAGAAGGTAAAGGCATTGCAACTGGCAGAGTATCTCAATAAAAGTAATGACGACCGTTTGGTGACACACTTTGATGCATTCTTGCAACTTATTTACGAGGTGACACTGATGTACCAAATGACGGTCGAGAATATATTGATGTGGTTAAAATGATAACGAAAAACTTTTTGTAGCAACTAAAGTGGTAATATTTTGGGGACACTTTCTGACTACGGTCTAAGCTAGAGTATTCAAAACACATATCGAATACCGCCAAACCGGGTTTCTTGTCCGAAATCATATGCCAGTTTCTTTAAACTGTCATTTTTCGAAAAAAAATAAGTTTTAACGGCTGTTCCACTTTAAAGCTGTTTCAGATCTATTTCTAAGTCCATCAGTAAAGTAGGGACTCATAATAGATTAATATATTCAATTGAAGTAGTAATTTTGCGTACAGAAATTTCGTTTAAATGAATTGACTTACTGTGTGATCAAAAAATAACCGTTATTTTAAAATGTCATGAGTTACGTATGTTCGCTTTTTCCATTTGTTTCTGTTATGTTGGTACACATGTCTGTTATGTGTGTTGACAATATCAGTCATTTTGGATTTTCAGTTTGTTTTTGACAGTTAAAAAGGTTAGTCGTGTTTTGGTGTGCTCTTCGATTTTTTACTATTCGAAAAAATGGATCAAAGAAACTGTATTAAGTTTTGTGTAAAAAATGAAATTAAATGTGCAAGGACATTTGAAATGTTGACTGTGGCGTTTGGCGAGGCTACTATGAGCAGAACACAAGTTCAATTGTGGTATAACCGGTTTAAGGAAGGGCGAGAAGATGTCAATGACGATGCTCGTCCTGGTCGCCCGATCACGTCAACAACCGATGAAAACATTGAAGCAGTGAAGAAAATGATAATTGATAATTTGGATAATCGTCTAATCACTATTAGAGAGGTTGCTGATGATGTTGGCATATCGTTCAGCTCATGAAAAGCAATTTTTACGGATGTTTTAGGCATGAAACGTGCGGCAGCGAAGATTGTTCCAAAATTGCTAAATTTTGAGGAAAAACAACGTGACATGGACATCACTCAGGAGCTGTTGAACGTCGTCAACGATGATCCAGATTTCCTCAAAAAGATCATAACTGGTGACGGATCATGGGTGTATGGCTATGACATTGAAACCAAAGCCTAATCATCCCAATGGAAGCGTCCAGAAGAACCAAGACCGAAAAAAGCACGTCAAGTTCGGTCAAATATGAAGGTTTTGCTCATTGTTTTCTTCGATCGCAATGGCGTGGTGCATCATTAATTCTTGTCACAAGGTCGTGCGGTCAATAAGAAATACTACCTTGAAGTTATGCGCCGTTTGCGCGAAGCAATTCGTCAGAAACGCACAGAATTGTGGAAAAACCAATCATGGATTTTGCACCATGATAACGCACCAGCACACACATCGATGCTTGTGCGTAAGTTTTTGGCTAAAAACAAACCCCGCTGTTGTGCTACGATTGAGGAGATAAAAGAAAAATTGAAACAGGAGCTGTTGGCGATACCAAAAAGCGCGTTTCAGAAGTGTTTCCAGAGTTGGAAAAAACGCCAGCATAAGTGTATTTTACCTGAGGGGATTACTTTGAAGGGGACAATAAATAAATAAATAACGATTGTTTTTTGATCACACCTTCCTTGATTAGGTGCGAAAGTGTACCAAATGCCAGAAGAGGCGTGATAAATCGCTGGATTCTTATCAGTGAATGCTGTGAGTTAATACACAATAAAAGAGGTAAAGTTATAATTTGCTGAACATAATTATTATTAGTACAGAATTTTCAGTCAGGTGAACTGACGCACATACATAAATTCGTCGAACGTCCATTTGTGTTGGGTCACAAGTGTATTGGCAAATGGTTAGGATCTTATCAACAAACGCCTTCAATTAGCGCAAATTATAGAGAAGCCATACCTTTTTCTCAAATCGATTAATTTTCATTCACAGAACAATGCTTGTTGAATTATGGTAAATTTATTGAAATTAAATGAAAGATAGGAATCCAAGAATAGATTGTTTAATTTGGATGTTGTATGGGAGGAGCCCTAAATTGTGTGGTATTCGTGCTAATTCCACAAAAATATAAGTTATTGTATTCTACCAACTAGAAGTTAAAGAAAACATTAAGTTTCATAGCCGGGCACTGTAAATCGGCTATATCCGTCCTCCCCTTCTAGTGTCTTCTACATAAATTGAAAAATTGTCCAAAAATTGTCACGTAGTGCTGCATTCTAAATTTTTCCCCATTTCATAGCTTTATAATTGTGTAGCTGGCACCCTAATAGTTTTAAGTGTAATGAATTGTTACCCTTAAGTGCAACTCTAATTATTAAAAAGAAGAATACGTCTCTTGAATTCAAGACGTCAAAGTTACCCGAAGGTAAAATATACTCCCAATCTTAAATTAAAAAATATAAAAAGAATAAACTAAAATTTTGTTTTTCTTTCTCATTCAACTCGGTTTGGATAATTGTTTTATTCGCCCCCCAACCTAAACATTGGTCCTTCGCCCGGAAAAGAATGATAATTATCCGCACGTTTTTTTTTCAAATAGGAAGATCTGTTTGTCATTTCCCCTGCCCACGATTCCATCACACATTAATAATCATTATCACTACAGCCAAAATCCAAAGGTAAGTTGTGATATTTTCATTGTGATATTGTTTACGAAAAACAATAAAGAAAAAGTGCGAAAACATACATAGTACAATGATAATCGCGAGTGATATTCTCTTAAAAAAAAAAAAAAACACCACAATCTGACCGCGTTTTTGGTATTGCCATTACGCGTCTCCGTTTTCAATTCCCACACCGCGCAACCACTTCGTTTTCAGTGACGGTAAAACAAAACAGAATATTTTGTATTTGCCTCATTCCCTTCTTAAACAAGGATGACACCGCTTCCAACGATGACAACAAAACACAAAAAAATCTTTGTGTTCCCCTCGCGCCCTTTTTAAACTATCGTTACCCACACTTTTGTCTGCTAAGCAGTACGTGTGTGTGCGTATGAGCGAACCGCTGATCGCTAGTGGTCATTGTGCTCTTTATTAATTCTCCGTCTCTATGCCTATATACAGTTGAACAAAAATTTGTCAAAAATATTTTGTTCAATTATTTTGTGTGGAATTAAATTTGTTTCGGAAATTTAGTAAATTTAAAACGGAAATCGAAAATTAAAACATTTTAAAATTTTTGTGGTTTTAAAGAGAAGATCGTACTGGCTTTGAACAAAAACACGGTTCGACCAGTGAACAACTTGCATTATTTGAACTATATGTTTTTGCCCTCTGTGTCGTCTACTATTGCGTAGTTTTTATATCACAGTGGTGTTGGTAAAGCAAAATTTTCTTAAATTTTGCCCCATAATATAATATAAAAATATTATTAAAGCTTGAAACCTGTTTTTTAATTTCCTGTTTTGGGTTTATCGATTTTGCTCGATTTAACTGGTCATAATATTTAAATAAAATATGGCTGAACTTAAAGCTCTTATTAGAAGCGGTGATCGGTTGACCGATCGTAAACAATTGTTGACATCAATGCCTGAAGATGAGCACACTACTCATTCTCTTGGGGTTCACAGGCAAGAGTTTGTCAGGCATTGGAATGCTTTCCGCGATTGTGACCATGCGGACCCGTCAACAATTTCTATTGAGGTAATAAAACCAAAATATATGTCGGCATATAAATCATATGCCCTGGGATTGACATTTATTGATGCGTTAATAGAGAAATTGAATTCTAAAAAGAAATCAGCCTCTATCCCAATTAATCCTCCCCTTGGGTCACCGAAACTTTCTCAGGAGACATGTTCTCTGTCCTATACAAGGATAATGATCACATCAATGATATCCAAAAGATGTATTATTTAATGCAAAAAACAGGAAGCGAAGTACGTGACATTATAAAAACGTGCCCCATGACTAATGAGGGTTTTGCGATGACATGGCAGAATCTGATACATCATTACGAAAACAAAAGGGTTCCCGTGAACGCCCAATTAAAAACACTTTTCAATCTCGCTATTGTCGATAAAGAATCTGGTCCACAATAACTAAGAACTGAAATGTAATTTTCGTGTTCATCTGTTTTACACGACTTCCTGAAGTTACCCTCGGACTTTGGGAGCAATCCCAATTGACCAGCTCCAATTTACCCACTTTGCAAAATATGGATACATTTTTAACCTCAAGATATTAGGCGCTAGAGTCTGTTTACGATATCAGAAGAGCGCATAAACCAAATCCGCCTTCGAATACTGGTCATGTTAGGAAAAATTCAAATAAATCGAACGGAAGATAGTAGGAAATTTAAAAGTTTTGCTACCACGGTTCACGTTGATAATACTCAGCGGCATATAGTCACTCTTAATACTTTCCAGTAGAAATGTGCCTTATGTTCTGAACACGATCCACTTAGGTTATATACAAAATTTCTACAAATATCTATTGAAAATCGTATAAATACACTGAAAAGGCATCATCTCACATACATATTTAGTACATGTAAGAGCTCAAATGTTTGCTATCATTGTAAATCATTGTTTGCAATCATCGCAACAACCCGGTCGAAATCCCACCGAGCTCACTGGAAATTCTCAAATGGGAATTCCGGCCCCTGCAGACGCTGTTGATCAACTCACGACCTCAGCCGCTACCCGTTCAATGCAGACATTTGCAACGCAGTGGAAAATGTCCCCATACTCCACGGTTCTTTTGGGAACAACCGTTGTTGAAGTATGTTACTGCGGTGTGAGATGTTCAGCTAAAGCCTTAATAGATCCTGCTTCTTAGGCCATATTTATATCGAAAAAGCTGCAGAAGAAACTTGAATTGCTTCTTTTCACGGCCCCTACAGCAGATATTATCGGACTTAACGTTGCGATAGCCGCAAAGTCGGCTAAAATCTGTAATATTTCGATAGGGTCTCCTATTGATCCGAGTGTTGAGATATCCACTGATGCCTATGTATTAGAAAAGTTCACTGGTCGTCTTCCTACATATTCAGTGGCCCAATTGGTAAATTCTGATTCAAGTGATCTAAAGTGTTCGCATATGGACTTATTGCTAGGCGGCGACGTATATTCGAAAATTATGCTTGCCGGCGTCCAGAAACATCCGAGTGGTGACTTCATTACTCAAAAAACGGTGTTTGACTGGATTTTAACAGGTAAAATTTCTCAACCTAGGACACTACAGTCGGTGGTTTCATATTATAACCACCTGGAGTTGAACGGTCAGCTCTTAAGATTTTGGGAGATTGAATACGTGCCGAAGCCGCACATAATTTCTTAGGAAGACAAATTATGCGAAGAGTTGTATCGTTGTACAACATATCGCAATGAAGATGGCAAATTTGTCGTATCAGCACCTTTTAAGCGTGAATACCTCATAGATATGCAGTTAGGACTGTCCCACAGCAGAGCCATTTCACAATTTCTGCGAAATGAATCCCGACCTTAAAACCCAGTACGACAGAGTACTAAATGAGTATTTTACGCTGGGTCATATGACCAGACTGAGTACTAGCGATACTTAGAGTCATATTTCGTCATATTATCTCCCTCATCACGCTGTACTCAAATCGGACAGCGCCACCACTAAACTTCGTGTCGTGTTTAACGCCTCTAGCCCCTCGTCAAATATTGTAAGCCTTAATAATGTTTTATATATCGGACCCGTTTTGCAGGCCGATTTGGCGGTACTAATCATTAGATGGATATTTTACCGGTATGTATTCAATGCGGATATTTGTTCAATGAAAAAAGCTATCGCCAAATAATTATTAATCCCGTACAAACCCCCTATCAGAGAATAGTTTACCGCGATCGTCCAGATGATGATATTCAGGATTTTAAACTGAATACGGTAACCTTTGCAGTCAATTGCGCCCCCTACTTAGCGATACGGACACTATTTGAACTTGCCGTGAATTGCGAAACTCAGTTCCCATTGGCAACTGAAATTATTAAGTGTCACATCGATGACGTTTTGGCTGATGCTTATAGCATAAATGAGGCGATTCAGAGTCGCAATCAACTTGTTGATGTGCTAGACTCTGCTGCTTTTGACCTTCGCAAATAGACGGCTAACACTCAAAGTTTATTAGAGTGTTTGCCCTCCCAATATATACATGATTCTGAATTTTTGAAAATTTCTGACGCTAGCACCACGAAGACTCTGGTTTCAAAGCCGTTTCGGCCCCTAATAAATGATTAGTCACCAAACGTGCCGTTTTGTCTGAAATTGCCAAATTATTTGAGCCTGCCGGATGTTTGGCCCCGAAATTCATAGTTGCAAAAATTATTATGCAACAAGTTTGGAAAGACAAAACTGACTGGGACGAATGCTTAAAACCCATGACTCTGCACAAATGACGCGAGTTTTTAGACGATTATAGTGAGATCGAAATGACCGAGATCCACCGTTGGGTTGACTACAGCCCAGGAAATGAAGTTAAACTTCATGCGTTTTGTGACGCTGTTGAGAAGGCATATGCGGCCTCACTATATATTCGCATTAAAGCCGGTGTCGGTGATATCACGACACATTTGTTAGGTGCAAAAACTAAAGTGGCGACTATCAAGGTTAACACCTTGCCCCATTTAGTGCTCTGCGGTGCAACTCTATTGGCTGAAATGGTCGAATCTCTTCGTAAAGAGTTGAGAATCGACACCATTCCAACATATTATTGGATAGACAATTGTCTTGTCGTGGCTTCAGAAGCTCCCGTGCCATTGGCCCACGTTTGTAGCGAACAGAGTCTCTCTCATAGCGGGTAAAGTCGGTACTGACAATTGGCATCGTGTCGTTTCTCATGATAACCCTGCAGATATTGCGACTCGTGGCATTTTATCACGAGTTTTAATATCAAGCCCTGCTTGGTTATGTCATCCTCAAAACGAATGGCCTAAATCGAATTTCACATCAATGACGAATCTTGAAACTCAACCAGTTCGAGGCCATTTACACTAGATACTCGAGACTGAGGATATCTTGGTCCGTTTTTCAGATTTACCACGAGCTATGAGATTACTAACTTATATACTCGTATTTCGATTTTATCATCGATTACATCCGAAATATATAGGTAAGGTCACGCAGTCATATTCATCGGACAATATTGAACAAACTGAAATCAATTTCATAAAAGGCCGTTTGATCATTCTTTGCCAGCGTTGTCATTTTCCCGAATATAATATACTCAAGGACAAGGCTCGCATATCTCAAAAGATAAATTTCAATCCCTTTCTTGACTGGAACGGATTTATCAGACTGAATGGTAGACTGGCGTTGTCACCAACTCTGACGTGCGATGAAAGATTCCACAAAATTCTTCCCTATAACGGCAAGTTCACCAAATTGTACTTGGAATGTCCACAAAGCGTCAGTGCACGGTGAAAACTCAGTGATGTTAAGATTAATGAGATTATAATTTTGGGTCTCTTGACTGAAGAATCTTGTGAAAACTATCATTCACAATTGCCGAGCATGCGCCTTGTACAGGAGGAAAGTCGTTCAAAATCAAATCAAATCAAAAATCAAATTATGGCCGCCCTTCGTCCAGAAAGAATATCACATTCTCCCCCATTTACATGTACAGTTGTCGATTTCGCCGACCCCTTCGAAATAAAGTCGTATATAGTTAGAAGTTGTAGAGTCACAAGAAGGTATGTTCTCGTCTTTGCTTGCTTTGCTACAAAAGCAATTCATCTTGATGCAACCAATGATCTCTCAACAGATTGCTTCATTGCAGCCTTTTCTCGATTCTTTTCACGAAGAGGCTGCCACGCTAATATGTTTTCCGATAATGGAACAGCATTCGTTGGAGCTTCCAATGTTCTTGGTCGGGACCAAGCCCACTTTTTGGCTGACGTGAAACGTCAATTAATACCTAAATATGCCTTCCAGCTGACGGAATGGCATTTTATTCAACCTGGATCAAAAAGATCTCTCACTACCAGAGATTCAATTTTGAGGAATTTACTACTATGCTTGCCAGAATTGAAGCTTGCTTGAATTCTCGGCTCCTAAGTCCAATGACCAATATTCCAAATGATTTGGCCCCTTTGACTCCTGGTCATTTTCTTATAAGCTCCACTTTGTTGTCACCACCTAAACCCGATGCCTCGGTCGGGTCGCTTAGTTACGTCAACAGGTGGCAGAAACTCAAAGTCCTTCATCACTCTTTTGCCAGACGCTGGAAGGAGGAATACTTGGTGGAACTCAACAAACGTAACAAGTCGAAGTTTTCCCAGAAAGACTTTGAAATTGGTGACATGGTCGTCATAAGGAAGGATGGTCTTCTCCCTAACGAATGGAAGATAGAGTAGAGAAAGTCTATTTAGGCCCCGACAAAAAGTACGAGAGGCTGATGTACGAACTGCCAATGGCGTTCCTATGAGGCCAGTTGCCAAGCTCGTGCTTCTCCCCAATACGAGTAGAAATAATATCTTTTTTCTTCTCTGTGTCATGTTCGTCCTATCTCCCTCTTGCATAATGTCTACCCCTCCTCGCCGTCTAGCTACGGAACGCTCCAGTCGTCCTGAAGTGCAGGATGTGCTTACAGCTTAAGCACCTAAAAGTTTTAAAATCGCTTAAATACCGCCTTAATGGCGGAGTCTCATATGGTCAAAGATTGCACAGTCGGGAATGATGCAGAGAATGTCTGGCCGAGCGTCACACGATGCTACATCCCAGGACAAATGGGGGGGACAATAGCCGCAAAAACCAATCCTGAGGCACCAGTAGCCGCCCCAGCAACAATTCCAAAAACAAACGGCGTCGGAATCGAGATCGGAAAACTAGAAGTGAGGTGGCCACAACCCACAGCCAAGCCCATCACTAGTGTTCCTGCCAACACCAGCCTTGAATTCAAGACGTCAAGTTACCCGAAGGCAAAATATACCAAGAATCATAAATTAAAACTAATATTTTGTTTTTCTTTCTCCTTCAACCCGGTTTGGTTTTATTCGCCCTCAATCTAAACAATAATGTTTGGTAAAATTTGATATATCTGCAGAATAGCCGTGCCCGCTCTGGTACCTCGCACACAAACGACCGATTTGACCCATATATTCTTAGGTTCATATATTTTATTCAGTTGTTTTAAATTCTGTCAAATTTGGTTTGTGTTGTATTTGGTAAAGAAAGTTCTGAGAATAAAAGAAGACAACAGAGACAGCGTTTTGGTAACTCCTGGATTAACTTTCCCAAATTGAATCCTTCCTCTTCAATTTATAATTAGTAACCCGCAATAACCTTGATTTTTGTCCATTACATCGATAAATAATATTTGCTAAAGCTGAGAAGATCGGCCAAGTAACCATGACCTTTATGGTAGCTCCATACACATATTCGTAACTTAATATATACCAGAACTTTACTAAATTGTACCAAATTTTAAAGCGAAAAGAGGTTGTAAAGCCGCCCAGAACTATGTTTATCAAGTGGACTTTTTGTGCCTAATTTTTCTGAATTTAGAATAATGTCTTGAAAGATATGAAGAGTTAGCAGAAGGAGCGTAGTTAATCGGTTGATTCCGTTTCAAACTTTCCAGGCAGGTGAAATAGAGTGGATCAAAATTCAGGTTATTGTAGCACAATGAATTTCAGAAAATTTATCAATTTAAGTAGGGCCAAAAGGGCGAATCAGTCTAATCTATTTGCAATCTTCGGCTCCGATCTGGCAAAACAATGGGCGGCAAGTGTCAGGGCAAAATTCTCGCAGACCGAATAATAACATTTTGAAAACCCAATAGATCTATTCGCACAATGAACTGTTAATTTGTCAAACCTATCCAAACATTTAGATATGATGACGAAAGCTAATATTTAATTTACATATTTAATATTTTTGCGTTCCACACCTATTGTTGGTTATTTATTCTATGTTGCATTTTCAAACATTTTCCAGTGTAATCACCATACTGTTTCTGTCGTTGAGTAGAATATGGAAGCGTAGCCAATTTAAACCATAAATTCTTAGCTTCATCAAAAAATTGTATGGAATTCAGTAAAATTCGGACTCATCATCCACACAAATTGGTCGAATTAGTGGAAAGTAGTAGTTTCAAAAGGGTGTCCCAACAAGAACGCAAGATTTAAATTTGACGCCATTAGAAGTGTCATTGTTTAACATTTGAATAATAGTTACTGTTTCCTAGTGGAAGGTACGAGGTTAGTAAAAATGGAGCGCTATACGAATGAACAACGCATTCTCATTGTGAAATTGTTTTACCAAAATGGTGAAAGTTTTACGGCTACAGTTCGCAGATTGCGTTCAATTTGGGGTCACAATAATGCTCCAAAAGAGTCAACTGTAAACAGATTAATGGATAAATTTGCCAAAACTGGGTCTGTTAGTGATGTAAAGACAACAACGCGCCTTCGACCAGGTCGATCGACCGAAAATGTCGCAGCTGTTGCATCATCGACCGATGATGTCGCTCAAACTCCATCCACCTCAATTCGACACCGAGCTCAACAAATTGGTGTCTCTTCATGCAATTGGCGTCTCTTTTGCATCTTCATGCATACAAAGTTCAATTGACGCAGAAATTGAAGCTAGCTGACCATGGAAGGGAAGCGAAGGGAGTTCGTAAATTAAGTATTGAAGAGACAACACAAAAATGTGATTTTGCCGATAAAATCATCTTCAGTGACGAGACCCATTTCCATCTTGATGGCCTCGTCAATAGTCAGAATTGTCGCATTTGGGGCGAGGAAAATCCTCGAATGATTCACGAGAAGCAAATGCATCCTCAACGTGTCACTGTGTGGTGTGGATTTTGGGCTGGAGGAATCATTGGACCTTTTTTATGAAAATGAGGCATGCCAAGCGCAAACAGTCAATGGTGTTCGGTATCGTGAAATGATGCCCAGTTTTTTCGTGCTTAGAATTTGAAATTGAAGAAATGAATGTGGAGAACATATGGTATCAACAAGACGGCGCCACATGTCACCCCAAATTGATCGCAATTTGCAAACAGTAGCCGCAAAACTTTCACCATTTTGGTAAAACAATTTCACAATGAGAATGCGTTGGAAGAATAAAATTTCGATGAAACGGACAGCTGGTACCAGAAGCGGTACGACACTGCCCTCCAATTTCACACACAAATACAAATACAAATACTCGTAGTACAACTACGAGTACATGGCCGATTCTTGCGCGATGGTTAGTACACGCGATTAGCGTTCGCATGATCCACGGTTCAATTCCGCATGCTATGACTTTCAGAATCGTCGTTAAACCGTAGATCATGTTGAGTGACTTTCATGGGACGCAGTAGAATTTGTTTTTGGCTGCATGCATAACATGAAGTAAAGGAATATACATGAATGGTATGAAGCAAAAAAGTATATTATGTATTAGTTAAATCAACAATTCGTATGGGATATATTAGAAAAGTCTCGGATATATAATCAGTTATTATCAAATTTTACAGAGAATTATACATTAACACAATGAATTATAAATTAGAAATTGTGGGGGAATTACTGAATTTCGAAAAATCTATCAATTTATACGGGAGGCTATAGAAAGCTGTGATCTTGCGCCCTGTTTTTATGCTGAAACCGCACTTTGGCAAATACTCAATGCTCGTATATACCAAATTCTACTAAATTTAATGCAATTACATAAACGGCATGAATCTGAGAATGCATGGGTTAAACCAGGAGGCACCAAAAGAGGAGTAGCTAATCGATCGATTTTTCAAAATTCTACTGGACATTATAAACCAACACCACGGACAATAATTGAAGTGAGGAAAATCGATTAATTTATGTGAGAGGTATCAGAAGACGTAGGCCAGCCAAGCCCATTTACAATATCCGGGTACGATCTGCCAAATTGGTACTTTACCTATTTCGCCGTATCAAATGATTTATTCCTTCTAGTTAAGGTATAAAATGTACATGAATATTAAAAAAAAAAAAAATAATATGTAAGCTTACTAAACAGATTGGGTGTAATGATTACATCACAGTGAAGAGAGTAATAAAGCAATCCTTGCTTGGGATTAATTAACTTTCTTAACAATTTTTTTTTAAATTTTTTTAACAATTAAGTGGTTCTTTCAATCATTCCTTTTAGTTGTTCGCAAGCGTATGAACAGCATTTGACTCAAGATGAAGAGATTTTAGCCTATATTTATCTATGTGTGTCTTGTCCAAAAGCACGGAGTTTTCCACAAATATTTATTGAAGCTAATTATTTACATCCAACAAAAATATATCCTTTCTTAAATGTAGTGAAAACTCAGTTATATTCTCAAAATGAGTTCAACTGTTTACACTTGTTACGGTCTAAGTTAAATTCCATATTGTGATCATTTGTTAAACAATCCATGGTCTCTCGATTGCAGTACAACAAACAAAAATATTTTTTTGAAACTCTTAACTGTAACTGGCGTTTGCAGTTTATACACGTATGTACATATGCTAGTTATAAAAGGTGTCCCAACAAGAACGCAAGATTTAGATTGAATTGAATTGAATTGTTTCTCTGGCTGTATGACATGTGGCGCCGTCTTGTTGAAACCACAAGCCCTCCACATTCATTTCTTCAATTCTAGGCACGAAAAAACTGGTTATCATTTTACGATACCGAACACCATTGACGGTTTGCGCTTGACATGCCTCATTTTCATAAAAAAGGTCCAATGATTCCTTCAGCAGAAAATCCACATCACACAGTGACACGTTGAGGATGCATTTGCTTCTCGTGAATCACTCGAGGATTTTCTTCACCCCAAATGCGACAATTCTGCCTATTGACGAAGCCATCAAGATGGAAATCGGCCTCGTCACTGAAGATGATTTTATCGGCAAAATCAGCATTTTCATGTTGCCTCTCCAATACCCAATTAAATCCGAAATCCGTTCGCTGTCCATGGTCAGCTGGCTTCAGTTCCTGAGTCAATTGAACTTTGTATGCATAAATATGCAAATCTTTCGTCAAAATTCGCTGCACAGTGGATTTGCAGACACCAATTTTCTAAGCTCGGTGTCGAATTGAGGTGGATGGAGTTTGAGCGACATTATCGGTCGACCTGGTCGAAGGCGCGTTGTTGTCTTCACATCACAAACGGATCCAGTTTTGGCAAATTTATCCATTAATTTCCTTATAGTTGTCTCTTTTGGAGCATTATTGTGACCACAAATTGAACGCAATTTGCGAACTGTAGCCGCAAAACTTTCACCATTTTGGTAAAACAATTTCACAATGAGAATGCGTTGTTCATTCGTATAGCGCTCCGTTTTTACTAACCTCGTACCTTCTACTAGATAACAGTAACAATTGTTCAAATGTCAAACAATGACACTTCGAATGGCGTCAAATTTAAATTTTGCGTTCTTGTTGGGACACTCTTTGTATATGACTGAAACATAAGTATATGCGAGTACATACAGGGTGATCCGAAGTGGATAGCCAACTGCTCCAAATATATGACAGAAATATACATAAATTGTGTAAGGTATAAGGAATAAGTCGATTGGGTTATGCCAGACGAAGCCCAACAAGTGGCTGAAAACGTGAATAGTGTTTATGGCCCTGATGCTGGAACAGCAATTTTGGTTAGGTAGATTCCATTCCGATAACTTCGATGTGAAAGATGCACCACACTCTGGAAGTCCAATTGTCGGAAATGTCGATAAAATAATGGAAATTGTAATGTCCGACCAACATGTAAGCACTATTTCGACTGACAAAGAAGTAAAAATTGCACAAATATTAAGGTTAATACAAACTTGAATAAGGCTGGATACAGAAAGAAGCTCGATGTACAAGGGCGTTCCATAAACTAGCCGACCTAACAAAAAAGACACAAAACAGTTGGGAAACTTTTATCAATTTTTCATCACAATCTCCTTTTTGCCTGTCTATAGTAAGAAATCTCAAACTCTTTAAAATAGCTATCAACTGCAAGCTCTACCTCTTCATTCTTGGCAAATCTTTTACCACCGAGACATTTTTTTTCAAGTTAGCAAAAAGAAAATAGTTCGAGGTGGCTCAATCTGGTGAATAAGGTGCGTAAGCAATTCGAACTTTAATTAATTAATTTTGACTATTGCATGACATAACAACATTTTGTTCACCAAATGCGCCCTTTTTCCATAATTTCATCATCTAAACGCTGCAATATATTAGCATAACATTCCTTTCTGAAGATGATGAATAAAAATACTATTGGGTTGTTCGGAAAGTTCGTTCAGTTAATTCGTTAATTCTCCATATGTCACTTCCCATGACATAGAGCATTTTAGGCATATTATGCCGTATTATTTTCAAAAAGGAAAAACGGCTGCTGACGCCATCCGAAAAATAGAGTCTGTATATAAAGAAATCGGACCGAATGAAAGAACTTGCCAGGAATGATTTAAACGATTTTCTATGGGTGACTTCTCCGTAACGGACGCTCCCACATCAGGACGACCAAAAGAAATTGTTTCCAAAGAGGTGAGATTTAACTATTGTTAATTCCCATGGAACAGTTAGGGAAATAGTTGTAATAATAAAAAAAATCAGTCACAGCCGTTCACGGGGTCATAAAAGAGCTCGGATTTGCGAGAAACTTCTGTGTGTGGTACCTCACTCTCTCACCCAGACCTCTCACTGCCCGTCACACTGCGGACCCGTCAGAAACTGTCAGAGCTTGGGTGGAAAGCTCTACCTCACCCTCCGCACTTCCCAGACCTGCCCCGACCGACTATCACCCATTTCGCATTTGAATTTCAGAAAAAACCAGACGCCATGACACCATTCCTTCCTTTGGACACCATTCTCCTATTCCAGTTCACTGTTGTGACTGTTCCTTTGTCGGAAGTGGTGGACCCATGTCCCATCCATGGTTATAAATCGACGCAAAAATTCGGCTTTATTGCTGTTTCTGCTCTATTGTAACCAAGCGCGGCATCCGTCTTGAGCACAACTTTCTCATCTTCAAATATACGATGTCAATATAGTATGGGCTTTTTGAAGCGCGTATTATTTCAGCTAGCTCACACCCCTTCAGCCGACGATCATCCTATACCATTTTGTAGATTTTCTTAACCGTGTCTGTCGTGGACAACTTAATTGGTCGACCACTACGTTGTTCGTCTTGGCAGCTCGTATGGCCTCGTTTAAACTCTGCTACCAATACTTTACAGTCGTAAACGAAGGAGCAGACTCCCCTAGCTCAAATAAAAATACTATTCAACGTGGCGCCTTGAAACTTATAGCATATATTTCATAAGATTGCCATTTTTCCCTAAACTACTTTTTCCAAACTTTTGCCACCATCTATACGTCATGCCGGCATTTTTTGAGACCGCCATCGAATGATTACCACACAAGTTAACTTATCAAACTTATGGATTGAGTTTCCTTCAGCGAATCGCTGCTTAATACCAACAGCGCCGACTGATTTCTGAAGTGAAAAGTGGGCCACTTGCGCCAATGACGATCTGGGCCAAGCCAGGATTTATGGACAGAACAGTTTTACCGTATGTTTTTAGACTTGGCAGGAAATCATCTACTATGAGATGCGCCCCTGCGACCAAACTCTAACTTCGGAACTATGTTGTCAACAATTGGACCGTCTGAAGGAAGCAATTGCTCAGATACGACCTGCTTTGGCCAATGAGAGAGGAATTGTGTTCTGTCAGGGCAACATCGGATTCTTATACATATAGTCATCATTTGACACCAAGTGTTTATCAGCCTCTCCTATCTATGGTAAATGATTTCGCTGGTGAACAATTTACCTGAAGCGAAGCTTGTGGATATCGGCTATCCCAGCTTTTTGCGAAAAGGGACAAAGATTTCTACGAAATAGGCATAATGGAATTAGCTTCAAACTCGGAACAAGTTGTCGAATGAAACGGCAACATAATAGGTTCTGTTGCTCAAAATTCTAAATTTGAAACACTTAATATTATCAAAAATGAACTCCGAGAAAACGCATTAAGTATGCGAAAAGTGGATCACTCTGAGTGAGTAAAGCTTGTCCAGAAATATATGTAAGATCTGAATTGTGCTGCATTTTTGCGGTAAAATATTTGAAAAGAGAAAAAGAGTGGATCGCTGCACAAAAAGTAAAGTTTAACTAATGGATTATGCAACAACACCTGTTGTCAGCTAATTTTTGGTAGAAAATCCTATTCAATGATCAGACTCATTAGCGTCTTGGTGACTTCATTAATAAATTGCATAAATTGCAACATATGGACGTGGATGCCCCATGCCGTGAATCCTGAGAAACAATTGCATTTCCCAATGAATCATTTTCGTCTTACGCAAATTTTGGGACACCCTTCAGTTTGCGTCTCCTAATATTGCAGGTATTACATATGTATTTGTATACATATATGCATGACATGCACATATGGAATTCCTTGCCTCTCGCAACAACTCATCTGCCCGAGTGGTGTTTTAAGTGAATAATAAAAAAATGTAGGAAACATCTAGTAATACACGTAAGTAATTAATTTTCGTGAAGATTCCACTTTTATTCGCTGGATGGCAAATTGCTGTTTGGGTATGACATTCATAGCTGGTAGGTTGGAGGCGAATGGGTGAGCATGAGACTGATTTCATGTATGTGGAGTTGATGGTAATACAACTTTACAAAGTTACTTGTATGTTCTACACTACCCGCAGAACTAAATAGGGAAACTATGTATGTATACACAGTCATCCTCTCAGTCACACACGCTCCTTCATTCACACGTCATGAAAGTGGTACATCTTCGAAGGATTGGGAGCGAGTGCATATGCACGGTGTGATATTTCGAAGAGGAAATGAGAAAAGTTTAACGACCTTAACAAAAGTGTTCATTTTGTTTAAGTTTTTATAAGAAGAAATCCATTTGAACTAAAATGTATGCGATGTACGACACGGTAGGCATTGCTTATATGAATTTGCCACATACCTATACATAGATGTCAATTGACACCTTGTGCATAGCTCATGAGAATATTTGATATTTTAAATAATATTTTAAATTGATCGAGGCAATCGGGTATTGGGCAAAATATTAAATAAAAAAAAACAATGAAATATTCTTGTTTTTCCTTTTCTATGATCTCGGGTCGAATAAAACCAAATTCAACATAATCCTCAAAATATGTCAACTATACACACAAGTAGTAAATAGTTTTAGTTATGACAATCGAACTGTTTTGATCGGATATACATATAAAAATATCTTACAATTAGATTTTTGATGTGCCTTTTATGTGTTTCATATATTTGATGCCCACTGTACATGTGATGTTTGGAGAAAATATCGTAATATGCAATGCACGTACGTACAACCGTACCTACAAAAGTTAAAGTCTGTACTTATATTTCGGATGGACACCTGAACTCACAGAATGTTTACTTCGGCAATGAAAAAATTATGTTCAATATTAAGTCTTGAATAGACAAAGAACTTATACATTTTATATAGGTCAAAAGATTCATATATCTGTTTGATTCCATCTGAAGAAGCTTATAAAATACGGTAACAATGCTGCATTAAACAATTTCTGATGATTGGATACATACATATCTCCAACGAGAGGTAATACTGATGATCTTCCTGCAACCTCTTAAGCAGTGTGTCTCAAACTTTTAGAACGAGCAAGAAATTAATTTATTCTTGTCATCATTGTTCTACAAATTTTTTGTACACCGAATTCATTTTTTCCGTTAAGTTAACTGACTCCCATTTATTGTCATTTTAAATTGGCGCAAAAGTATGCGGAGTGTCACGCGCTATTTCCTCACATTTTACCTTGCAGTGTTGCTATTGTTATGCTATTACCAGGTATTCAAGATGCTGCAGTCAACACAGTAAATCGGTCAATTTGCAGGGGAAATGCACGTATGTACATCGCACTGCAGTCCATTTTCATTGTTAGACCTAAATTTGTCAAACGAAAGACGTGTGAAAAATTTGATTGAATGCAATGCAACTACTTGAAAAATATGAAGCTATGATTATGTAGGTTAACTTGGTCAATTGTATGGAAAGCACCATAAGAGGCGTTGGGACCTTGTGCATTTTTAAAGTACTATAATGAACAAAGATTTAGGTTGCTGCAGTCTTCGAATTTGAAGTTGCAGCGCAAACTTTGCCAGAGGAGGCGTGGCAATGTGGTCCACTTTTATTGCTACATTTCTTATTTTATACCAAATTTAACGAAATTTGGTGTTGTCGGGTAGAAAATATGATCCTAAACATATTTGGTTTAAATCGGTGACTTGTATTGCGGATGCCAGAAGAGGTATGTTTCACCAATCAATTTTTTCAGATTTCACCGACAATTATAAATTAAAAAAAAAAATGCTTTGAAAAAATGCTTCCACTAAAAGTTTCGATTGATGGTTGAAGGAGCGGGGAGATACTGCCAGGAAATTCCGATCACAATATTCCTGATAATCTTTTGTTTATTATGGGATAACGCAGAATATCACATTGCGATACCATTAATAGTTTACCGACAGCGACGTGAGCTCCATTCAAAAATTAAAATTCTTCAAAACAATTCGACAATACTTACTGGGACTACACGATTTTTCGCACCCCAGCAAAGGGGTTTGAACGATCCTCTTCTAGTAGCATCTTGGAACTCATTGAACTGATTTTTCCAGTCATAGGACAAGAGCCTGGCTTCTAGAGTCATACCAGCTAACGCCGTAGGCGAAGAGATAAGAACTGGGTTTGAATCACTGCAAAGAAGAAGGAAAATTGGTAATAATTTATTGAATTAAAGTCGATATCATTTTAAAATAATAATGGGCTGATATATGGACGAATGGTTAGAGCTAACGCATTATATTTGGAGCTTTCATTTTAGTAAGATTTGGAGCATTATTCCCCTAGACACTAAGCGCATGTTCAAAATTTCTTGTGTTTTTTAATTTAAAAGATATAATCGTAAATTCTCATATTTTGCAAACAATAAATTTGTATGATTCGTAGCGTTATTTCTAGACGGTGAGTCCTGGCTTTCTATACTGATGAAAATCGTGTTTGTTCATTTTATGCAAGGACACGTTAAAGATAAAATATAGTAGATAAAATGTGGTACAAAACGTATATGTTGGATATCCAAATTATATTTTGCTATTCTTGGCAAACCTTTAGAAACCGTCTCTAGTAGACATGTCTCTTCTTGGAGGAATGGTAAAGAAAATTACTACATTAAATACATTTTACACATAATTAAAAATCGAATACATATGTTTCGCTGTTTTGTCATAACGTAAATATACATGACACTTGTGTAATTGACTATGAAAAAATAGCGAAAAAATTTCCAACGGACTTTAAAATTTCTTGGTTACATTGCTATAAATGATGTGCGGTAAGTGGAGGAATTGGCGATGAACGCTCCACATTTTCCATGTCACATTCGATAAAAAATAAAAAAATTCAGAGTAGATAACAAGCTGATAACAAATTGCCCGGTTACATATCAGCCAATTGACAACCTGGTGGCTTGTTGGAAATTATCAGTGTTTTAGAACATTTTAGCAAAAGTTTCTATATACTAACTGAAATATTTTGATTTTAATGAATCAACATAAGCCCCCTAAATGTACAAGTAATATAATGAGGTCTACGAACTGGAGTTGAATAAGTTTCTGCTTTTTCGAATCATAAAATCCCATTGCATTTGATAAAAAACGGTTCGACTGACGGCAATTATGAGTTTGTACATATAAGTAAGTTGTTATCGGTATCCTCTGTTTCAAAGCTTTATTAGATAGAATGAACAACATGACCTATGGTTTAAAGACGATTCTGAAAGTCTTAGCATGCGGGATTGAACCGTGGATCATGTGAACGCTAATCGCGTGTACTAACCATCGCGCAAGAATCGGCCATGCACTCGTAGTTATACTAAATTCAGTTAAATTTGTCATACATCTTGAGTTAGGTCCTGTAGTATTTGTGTGTGAAATTGGAGGGCATTGTCGTACCCCTTCTGGTACCAGTTGTCCGTTTCATCGAAATTTAATTCTTCCGCTATAATACCCAATTCTTAAATCGATATTGCTTAAAAGTTTGTTAATTTTATTGTAATTTTTACTTACAAATGAAAGTAGACTGTCAATTATGGTACCATCCATAACTTTAAATCATCGGTCTTCAGAAATTTATAATTTTGCTTGTCGTGCTTAACTAACTGACTTACACACTTCTTCTGGCAATCGTTACACTTTTGCATCAACACAAAAGAATGTTGGATGTAAGGACGGAGGGTGTCCCAACAAGAACACAAGATTTAAATTTGGCGCCATTCGAAGTGTCATTGTTTGACATTTGAAGAATTGTTAGTTAGTAAAAATGAACAACGCATTCTCACTGTGAAATTGTTTTACCAAAAAAATTTTTTTTTCGATTTTGAACATTTTTTCCATTCATATTCTTTATTAAATCTTTGTTTCGAAATTTACAATAAGTATTCATATTTTAATCCTATCTTAAACTACCATTGCCATTGCCGGATCTTATTTTTGATGAGCCGAACTATTTATCACCGGACCAAGTCTAGCGTGTCCTTTCTTCTTAGCCGTATATGACCGGGAAAATGTTGAAGGTTTTGAGCGAGTGGGTTTGAGTGGAAGGACAACTTCGTTTATGACCTGCTTAATTTTCTTATTTCCTCGGAAATATAAGGAATTTTTAAATCCTTGTGTATGTTACCATTCCTAATATACCACGGGGCACAATAAATTTGGCGCAGTACACATTATTGCCTTCTCTGTAGTTTATTTATGTTAGAAGCCGATGCCGTTCCCCACAACTGGATGCCGTATGTCCATATTGGCTTCAATATGGTTTTGTAGATGATGATTTTATTTCCCAAACTGAGAGTAGACTGGGAGCCAATTAGCCAGTGGAGTTGAGCCATTTTTAATTTCAATTATATGATTTTTGAGTCAATGTGATTTTTCCAGGTGAGACATCGATCAAGGTGGATACCCAAATATTTGACATGGTTATGAACGGGTATGGTACTACCGTGAATAGTGAGCGCTGGGCAATTGTTCTGTCTAAGAGAGAATGTAACCTGTACACTCTTAGTGGCATTTACTTTTATCTTCCACTTTTCGAGCCAAGATTCTAATGTGTGTATATGAGACTGCAGTTGTCTAGAAGCCATTAATGGGCAAGTGCTAGTGCTCATGAATGCAGTGTCATCAGCGAAAGTTGAGGTTTGAATTAGGAAATGAACAGCCATGTCAGAGGTATAGATGGTATATAGTATAGGGCTTAGTATACTGCCCTGCGGAACTCCTGCTGAAACTTTTCTTTGAGTTGAAACAGAGTCCTTCGATTTTGATACAAAAGATCGATCCTTTAGATAGCTCTCCAGGAGCTTCTGGGTATTTGCCGGTAGGAAAGAGACTATTTTGTGAATAAGTCCTTCATGCCACACTTTATCAAAGGCTTGTGAGGTGTCTATAAAGAGAGCTGAGCAATATATTCGATCTTGGAATATTTTTTTGATCTGAGTTGCTATACGGTGTACTTGTTCTGTCGTTCCATGACCCTTACGAAACCCAAACTGGTGCATGTTTATTACATGGTTTGCTTCAATATGAGGGTACAAATTTTGGAGAAAGATCTTTTTAAACAATTTAGATAAAATAGGGAGTAAACTTATGGGTCGGTAGGATGTAATTTGTTCAGACAGCTTCTATGATCGCGGAAAGTATCCAATTCGAAGTATAGCATTAAATATAAATAAAACTAATTTGAGGATATTGTGGGGGAGTTCTGAAATCATTTTTGCGGTTATTTTATTCATTTTCAACGAGAGAACATTTTTCTTTAAGAGAGATAGACTTATTTTCATTGGATTTGTGACCATTGGGCTAATGATCGTTGGATTCACACGAGAGATTGTGTAGTTAGGAGTAAATACTTCTTCCAGATGATCAGCAAATTCTTTCACTTTTTCATCACTACTCCTTGCCCATCCTCCATCTTTCATCCGTATTGGAGACTCCTGTGTTATAGGACGCTGTAGTTGCTTTGTGGCCTTGTACAGGCTATAGTTAGTGTTTTTTAAGTAGCGGGCTTCGGAGATGTCTTTTTTTTCATCCAGAGTTGACCTCAGTTTTGACTTGCACTGGTCGAGACGAGCTTTGAGGTAGGGAGATCTGTGCTTTTGCCATCGTCTTCTCGCTTTCCTTTTCTCTTTCATTAGGGATTCAATATGACATGAGAAGTCATTTTTTGTTTTAGCATAGACCTTGTGCAGAGTTGCCACGTTTGCGGCAGTTGTCATTGTGGTAGTGAGGACGTTGATGACAGACTGAATTTCATCTGGTGTTTTGAGAGAAAAGTTTTGCCACAGATGAGAGCTTATGTATATCTTGTATCTCAACCAATTTGTATGCCTGTTTGAAAAACGGTAAGGGATTTCCGGGTTGAAGGGAATGTTGAAAACTGTGAGAATTGTGGGGAAGTGGTCTGATGAGAGGTTGAGGGAAGGAGTAACGATGATGTGTTCTCTTGTTATGCGCATCATAACTGCAAAATCTATGAGATCGGGGTTTTATTGAGATCCGTGGGCCAGTATGTTGGTTCACCTCCAGACAAAACTTTTAGGCCTGAACTCGATATAGCATTCAACAATTGCCTGCCCCTGGGGTTGACGAGTCTAAACCCCCAGAAGGTATGTTGCATTGTAGTCTCCGACTGCTATAAACTTGTCACCAAGAGTAGAGAAAAAGTGTGAAAACTGGTCTTCGCTTATAACATATTTGGTAGGGCAGTATATGGAAGAAACTATTATGTTTAATCCAGTTAGTGCAACTGAAGTGGCTTGTGATCAGTTTTATATTCGCGTAGAGGGAAGTGCTTTACCTGAGCATTAATTACTACAGCTGTTCCTCCACAAGCTCTGCCACTGGGATGTTTTGTATCGTAGGTTGAGTATTCATTTATTCGGAAGCAATTTTTTAACGAAAAAATGAGTTTCAGAGACTAAGAGAATGTCAATATCTCGGGATCTCAAGAAATACTCTACTTCATTCTTATGTTGGGTGAGTCCGTTGGCATTCCAGTAACAAATTCTTATAGAGTTCATTTTCTGGTTAATAAAACTTGGATGAGCGTATGTATTCTAGTTTCGTAACATTTATTGCATAATCCCCTGCATATTTGTCATGAAATTATTCATAATTTTTATGAGGGATTCGATTGAGGTTTCAATATTGTTTTTCTGCGCAGGAGCTTGAGGAACCTGATTTTTCAGAGATTGTGCATATGTCATTTGAGTCGTCGTTGCTGAATTGACATTTGAGACTGATGGAACTGGATTTGGGAAGCACCCAAACTCTGGCACTTAAAACTGAGGAGTTTCCTGCCTTCTATGAGAGAGCTTCCTCCTTAGTTCTATGTACACGGGGCAACCTCTATAATTAGCTGTATGGTTTCCTCCACAGTTCCCACATTTCTTCAGACTGGGATCTGTTTTTGGTAACTTGCATTCTGAAGTTTTATGAATACTTCCGCTTATCACACATACTGATGGTAATTTGCAGTAAGCTTTAGTATGCCCAAACTCCTGACAGTTTAAGCATTTTTGAGAGTCTTTGCTCGCTAGCGGTTCCTCAACTGATACTCTGCGATGAAGCAGATATCTGAGTTTGTAAATTGGGTGGAGTTCATTTTTTCCTTTCATGTGGGCATAGTCAAACGCTATTTCCACCTTAAACATGGGCTGAGGAGCCTTGAACGGGTTGAGTATATTGTGAATGGATTTCACTTCGTAACCCTCATTTTCAACAGCGTCCTTTATTTCCTGTGTGGGAACGTTGCTTTCAATGCCCTTGATTACAACTATTAGGCCCTTAGAGCTTTTGAGTTGGTAAGTATAGTAATTCTTACGTTCCTGGTAAAAAAATTTGGAAACTTCACGATATTTTTCTTCTGTATATGTTTTCCGTAGTAATTTTGACCTCTTGGGCCAAACTGTGAGGGAGGGATGCTTCTGGAATACTTCAAGTTTGGAACTTTTTGGCTAAACTTTGGGCTCAATTTTCTTTTCAGAATGGGAAAGTAAACTTCTATCCCAGTTTGAACCGATTCATTTTGAGGTTTTTGTTTCGGTATAGCGCCCTTCGAGGTCGATGTTGCCAGTTGAGTAGCATTCGCGAGAGTTGCCACTATATCACCGTTTGCACGAATGTTAGGTGAAATATCGGGTATACTTTTAAGCGGAATCTTAACTTGGGGCGAACTGATTGTTTGTGGAGCATGGGAATACGAAGTACTTACGGGCATACTTTTAGGCGGCAACATATTTTGTCCACTAGCCAAACTGTCATCATTGTTTGGAGAGATGTGAGCTGAGGGAGAACCCTTCATAAATAGCTAATAAATCAATTGAAAAGCAATATCTGTTGCTGTTTCGTAAGATTTTTGAATGGATTCCATTAGAAAATATCAAGTACTCAAATGGTTGAAAATATCGATAAAAAGCAAAAATAGACAATTAAAATCCATAAATTAACATTATTTACCAAATTTTACATTAGCAAATAGTTTTTCAAAAGTCTTAGTTTTCTTACTCATCCAAACACATCATATTATTGCATACAATGAAAAGTAAATTAATAATTTTCTTGAATTTTAAACAGTTTCACAAACAATTAGTCTAATAGTCTTAACAAATCTAAATTACAGTATAAGAATTACAACAAGTTATCGCATAATAAACAAATTTGAATGAAGTACTAAATTTTAGTACTTATGCAAACAAGGCTACCAACATTCTTATGTTTTGCGAACTTTTTAAAAGTGGTAAAATTTAGTACATCCAAAAATTCTTATAAATGACACTATATATTATAATGACACTAGTTTTCGCGGTTAGGAAGGCACTGTCATCTTTTTTGTTTTGGGATGCACTTTTCTGACACTCGTTCGCACTTATTGAGAGATAACCATTCTGCCGTTAAGACTCAGACGTCTCTCTGAGTGTGAGACACTCATATAGGCACTTTTCGCCTTAAGATATGCGAAATGTGAACTATATTTTTTTCCAGATTTGTTGTGAATGTAATATTATAAATTGTATGTTATTATCACTGCACTGGCGAATTTCGATGTAGCGTCTTCTGACTGAATATTTTTGGGCTAAGCGTATATTTAAACTTTTTTATAGTTATTTTTCTATATTTTTCTATTTTGGTAAAACACTATGTATGTTTTACCAAAATGGTGTAAGTTTTGCGGCTACTGTTTGCAAATTGCGATCAATTTGGGGTGACATGTGGCGCCGTCTTGTTGATACCACATGAAAAAACTGGTTATCATTTCACGATACCGAACACCATTGACTGTTTGCGCTTGACATGCCTCACTTTCATAAAAAAACGGTCCTCCAGCCCACGTGACACGTTGAGGATGCATTTGCTTCTCGTGAATCAGTCGAGGATTTTCCTCACCCCAAATGCGACAATTCTGCCTATTGACGAGGCCGTCAAAATGGAAATGGGCCTCGTCACTGAAGATGATTTTATCGGCAAAATCGCATTTTCGTGTTGTCTCTCCAATACCTAATTAATGAACTCCCTTCGCTGTCCATGGTCAGTTAGCTTCAGGTCCTGAGTCAATTGAACTTTGTATGCATGAAGATGCAAAAAGAGACACCAATTGCATGAAGAGACACCAATTTGTTGAGCTCGGTGTCGAATTGAGGTGGATGGAGTTTGAGCGACATCGTCACGTACGGCTGCGACATTTTCGGTCGATCGACCTGGTCGAAGGCGCGTTGTTGTCTTTACATCACTTTACATCATTCGTGTAGCGCTCCATGTTTACTAACCTCATACCTTCTACTAGCAAACAGTAACAATTGTTCAAATGTCAAACAATGACACTTCGATTGGCGCCAAATTTAAATCTTGCGTTCAGACATGAACTCTCTGTGGCAATGCAGATGGTTTTCATTCTCAGACTTAACTTTATAATACGCTTAACGTGA
>JAHXMU010000188.1:1474704-1497675 GCA_019455685.1 Philornis downsi | reverse complement strand
CGAGTTGGAGCAGCAGCGGTAGTTACTTGATTTGAATTTACCCACCGACACAAATGCATATTTGGGAAGTTGTAGTTGTGTGTAAGGATGTAACACCTATGCAGTACTTACCTAAGGTTATTGCTTTACGTGACGAACTGTCATAAATGCACTCGGCTACAAGTCTATCGCCTGGCAAAGCCTGAACGGGTGTCGACAGTCGTCGGAAGTCCTGGTAGGCAACGTCTATATTGCTATCGTGCACAATCGGCGGCAATTCCTCAGTTTGGCGAATCTATAATAGGTCTGCTTATTAGAATTGTTTTCAGACTCGGAATATGGAATGAGTCCACGCTACTGCTTATCTATGTGTATACGTTATGTACTTCATAAAATGTTTGTGTGTGTGTGTAATGTTTGCTTACCTCTTTGTTTGTCAGGTTTTTCCTGTACAAACAAAAACACTCGCTAACACACACAAAGGTGCCGTCGGTATTGCATCCTATGTGTCACCACAACTGACAATAACTTGAAATTATAAGCCGGCTATGCAAATTTCTATATTGCTGCATACGGATGGACCAACACATATACGTATGTATAAATCTAATCCTAGATATAAAATGTGCGCCCACATTCGTACGTACAGTACAGACATAGATAGTGCAAATGTTCACTCCGATTGATGTCATTGTTGTCCTCAATTCGTACGTACCTGGCGAAGTTTAACTTCCTTTCCAATTAGGTGGGTACGCATCATTACCGCAAATATGTGAATACCCTGTGGAGGAAAGGCGTATGCAGTGCAGTCCTCTATGCATTGCCCCTCTGAAGTGACCTGATTTTGTCCCGGAGGTATTATGTGGCGCCAATTGGGGTCCATGCCTGGTGTGATGAAAGAATGAAAAGATTGACAAGGTAAAGAATTTCAATTCCTTTGGGAATATTTGATTTCAAATTCATTAACGACTAACTCATATAAGCATTTCATCAAATGCATAAAATTATAGTGTTGGATCTGTAATTGCACAACTGGAGTATTATGTTATTTGTTCTAAATGGTAGTTATTTTTCCAAAATACTTCCTATGCATTAAAATTGACTTTTGACTACTATCATTTGGGGTAGAAAATCCACCCTTAACGCATGCAAAAGTTGGGGTCACTTTCATTTATTGCGTTATAAGATGGGTTAGTATAGTGCTGATATGTGTGGCCTCCACCAAACAATAGATACACTCTATGCTCACCGATTTGAAATATCTTTTCCATAGTAACACTCATGGCTGCCTGTTCTTTCGCATGGTACTAGTCATAATTATGTATCGATTTAAAAGAATATTGCCACATACATTTCGATTAGCTAGCTAATTGGAAATGAATCGTGGAACCATACCGGTCCACGAGTTAGTAGTTCTGTTCAAATGGGTCGCACAAGTTTGTAAAAAGCATCCAAAGGTTAAAATTTTTAGTAGTATAATATTACGTTTTAAATAAGTATTTCGTTTAAAAACTCAGACATTTATAACAAAGAAAAAAATACTAGCAAGCGTTATGGATATACATACAGTATGTCAAAATAAACAACACATTAAAATAAAAAAAGATGAAAATTCAGACATTTTGTGCAGAATTAAATGCCAAGGAGCAATGCCAACGTATGCCGTAGGGAACTACAAATATTTAATATATAGCCGTTAGAGCAAAAAAAAAAAAAAAAAAAAAAAAAAAAAATGCCTTGCGACCCAATGCACATCCGGCGCAGGAAAATTGTAAGAGAAGATAATGCATCTCCAGATGTTACACGTCATAGAAATGTCAACCGAGAAGCGGATGAGTTATAAAAAAGATACAGGAAACACACAGTCAATTAACAATGTAATGGTTTATGGGGTAATTAAATGACTACTTTTGTATATTTTTTTATAGAGTACATTTTTCCTGACGATGACTGGCGATATCAGTCGTAATATTGGAATAAAATAAAGCAAAAAAGTGAAAACAAAAAGTTTCTTTATATCAACGTATGACCTCAACTGTTAAAGTCAGAAACAAATTAAAACGGTTTGATTTTTTATTCGGCCGAAATGAACATTAAAGCGATTTCCAAAATTTCTTGTTGGATACGTTTGTAAATATTCCTTGTCCAGTTTTTATAAGGCCACCCAGGTAGTTCCTTTTTCTACTTTTCATCAGAATTCAATAAAATTAAGCACAATTCCATCGAATAATCTAGAAATTAAACTAAATAGAAATTTCGAAAATGACGTTATTTCGAATACTGTAGATGTCACAAATTTAATTAAAGTTGGCAAAGCGTAGTACAGCAGATTAATGTGCGACTTTTAATAGCCGGTCGAAAACGGATATTGTGGGTCTGCTTCAAATGGTTGCAAATCAATTAAATAAATATTGCTAATATTAGTATTATAAGGCATATCTTAATATATGTGTAGAACAAAGTAGTTGGACTCGCTTCCAGAATTGATTTAGCAATGTCCCCCAACACGCGGACCACTGTTTAGATATACATACTCATATTTCGAGCATGTTGATTATGCTAAATAATTAGAAATTGAATGTTACTTCTTGTGCAGCTTACCGTGAAGTTATTTCCATGAACCATTCGAAACATGTATTTTAAATTCCAAATGGGTGCATAGATGGTAGAGACAAAGAGACAAAAATCCACAAAGTGATTGCGCAACGCATATAAGACAACACGATAAGACAAGAATCGTTTGCTTTCATTTCATATATGATCAACGGTCTATTTTTGAAATTATAGCACCAATGGAAATTTAAGCTAAAAATTGTTTTAATTAGAAAGTTCAGTCGAAGCTGAAAGTATCATGTACATATAACTACAAAATTTATGCGAAACCATGATTATTTCCGCATCAACCATAATTGTCAATAATAGCTCAAATGACTTCATCCTAGAACAACACCAAGCTTACTCTCCCAAATTGCCCTTGGTTGCCCATATGATTCTAAGAATAAATGGGTAAAATGACAAAAAAAAGAGCTCTTCAATAACTGATGTTGAAGATATTGTTTTGCTGATGATGTTTAAAAATCAAAAATAGTTGTTGTTTCTAAGAAACATAATAAATGCCGCAAATATCAGTGATTTTCGAAAACATATTGAAATGTGACGAATCTTACATAATCATTCGTACATAAAACAGGCAAAAACAAGCCTCGACTACGCTGTCTAGCATAATAATGATCACATGCATAATAACAACAGAGTAAGCCAATAACCATCTAACACGCCACCTCACTTTCCCTATACTGACCAACACGAACACATGAATTAAATAGCCGTTCGCCCCAATATTTCCTTCCACCTGCGCAACCAGCAAATCAACCATTGCAAGCACAGCGGCGACGCCATTCACTGACTAATAAACGCGCTCGCTAGCGCTGCCGTAATTAACAACAGGAATATACGAGCAACCTTACATGCAGATCAATGTGACCAAAGACGCTCAACTATGTCAGTAAAATTTGTGTTCTGTAATAATCTATATATATAAAAATGAATCGTAGTTTGTTCCGATGCTTAAAACTCCAGAACAGCTGGACCGCTTTGCATAAATTTTTGTATATGCGTCTGCGTGGTGCCCGGGATGGTTTAGATTTACAATTCGGTCCAATTGGACAAAGGGGCGTGGTACCTCCCATACAAGCAAAAAATTAAAAATCAATTATTTCTGCTCCTGCTTACGGTATTTGAACCAAATTTGGTACATCGGTTTGGTGTACATATCTTAAGTGCTGCTGCAAATATGGGCGGTATTGGACAATGGGGAGTGGTACCTCCTATACAAACCACAAATTAAAAAGCAATTATTTCTGCTCCTGCTAAAATTTGAAGGCAAAGCAACGTTTGCCGGGTCGGCTAGTTCTCATTAAAAGGATGTTGTGAAATGTAGTTAATGACGGTGTTTCGTTGCAGTGGTGTTAAATCGAGTAGCGTGGATGCAAAGTTACATATGTATATACGTAAACAGATTCTATACCCTTCAGATGTAACAATGAAGTCAGAGAAATGATTTGTATTTTTTGAAGAAGTTCGACTGCTATGTATGAGTGAGATTTTTGAATTTTTTCCCCAATATGCTTGACATAGCGGGTCGCAGTGTTTGCCGACCGTTTATAGTCGTTTACATTTGACGGATTCGTCCGACGGTTTACACAGCGACTGCGGTGACTGTTTACACAGTGGTATTTCATGGACTGTAAGGTAGAAAGCTAGATTTGTGCCAAATCGATGTTATGGTTTGATACTGGTAACTGTAATCAGACCAGAGACAACAACACGTTTCTACCGTACCATGATGAGAACCTGAAAGCCATGATATAGATTCATGAGAAAAAAATAACCATTATTTTCAAATTTCGTGAGTTACGTATGTTCAATTTTCGCATATTTTTCTGTTATGTTGGTACACATGTCTGTTATATATGTTGACAATATCAGCCATTTTGGATTGTCAGTTTGTTTTTGACAGATAAAAAAAGTTAGTCGTGTTTTGGTGTGCTCTTCAATTTTTTGCTATTCGAAAAAATGGATCAAAGAAACTGTATTAAGTTTTGTGTAAAAAATTAAATTAAATTAAATGTGCAAGGACATTTGAAATGTTGACTGTGGCGTTTGGCGAGTCTACTATGAGCAGAACACAAGTTCAATTGTGGTATAACCGGTTTAAGGAAGGGCGAGAAGATGTCAATGACGATGCTCGTCCTGGTCGATAATAAATTTGAATAATCGTCGAATCACTATTAGAGAGGTTGCTGATGATGTTGGCATATCGTTCTTCTCATGCCAAGCAATTTTTACGGATGCTTTAGGCATGAAACGTGCGGCAGCGAAGATTGTTCCAAAATTGCTAAATTTTGAGGAAAAACAACGCCACATGGACATCACTCAGGAGCTGTTGAACGTCGTCAACGACGATCCAGATTTCCTCAAAAAGAATCTAACTGGTGACGGATCATGGGTATATGGCTATGACATTGAAACCAAAGCCTAATCATCCCAATGGAAGCGTCCAGAACAACCAAGACCGAAAAAAGCACGTCAAGTTCGGTCAAATATGAAGGTTTTGCTCATTGTTTTCTTCGATCGCAATGGCGTGGTGCATCATGAATTCTTGCCACAAGGTCGTGCGGTCTCTCCAAAAAAAAAAATACTAAAAGTATGTCCGCATTCGCCCATAAGTTGGAACCTGGTTAGGAATTATAAGCAGATTACCTCAGTTTCTTTTGGTTACAAAATTTGAAATGTACAATACTTTCCTTCCTTTTTGCATGCAATATATAAAATTACAAATTTTGGTTTATAAAATTTACCACATTTCGCATTTCACCACAAAAGGTGACTTATTGTTATTAATACTTGTTATAGCGTAAATGTGGTATGCCCTCTAAAAATTAATCACTTAGTTAATTAATATTTGAGGAATTTCATAAAACAACTTCTAGTCTGATAAATGGGGTTTTCATCTGTATTCGCCGTTGGGCAAATTCATTACATTAATGGCGAATGACTTACCTATCGAAAGCATTCCCGCATCGTACAGTCGCAACATGTGAGTGAAGTAGATCCTTAATCCGGAATTGTCTGCCATTTGCCGGGTTGGTAATTGTGTTAAATCAGGCTGTAAATTATTGTAATGTGTCTCCATTAGATAGTATTTGGCCTGGCGAGACTCCATCGGATAACCAGTTTCGTCTGGAAATGTAAAGCTCTGCAAATGGAATAAGCGGAAAAGAAACAAGTGTACATAAATGGTAGAGAAACCAAGGGCCTGCAATTTCAAAGGATGCATATGCACACAAATCCGGATGTATGCTCATACACATTGCAATGAATGTAATTGTACTACCACCATCACCATCATCCACTTGCACTCATTTGCAGCTTCAGAAGAGTAGTCATTTACGATGGTTACAACGTTCAACCGAATGTTCTAACTCTAGACAAAATCATATAATTAAATACACACAAACAAAATAAACCAAAAAGTCAAATACCAAGTTGGCAGTTGTGGCTTTATGAAATTTTAATGCTATTGTATACCTACTTACATTTTATATATACTTACATATTATACATATATATACTTACATATATATATATAACATGTAGCTGGAAAATTGGAAAGCATACTTTCACAAACTATCAGTGTTGTGGTCTTAGCCAACATAATTACCCAAGGGGGCATCAAGAGCGTCAGTATCAAGCATGATTCAGTGATTACCTGCTGACTAAAACTCTTATGATATTCCTGATTTCTGATTAATTTATTCAAAAATCGGGTTGTCTATAGCAATAATCGATTTTCTCATTAATAATATCAGAGTTGTGCGTTATTAATACAATAGTTGGGAGAATTCCTTGCTAACCAATGAAAGGACTGCGATCAGCCGCTCCCCATTATTACCCAACACTACCCCGCCATCAACTGTATCGGCTGCCATCAGCTCCAATTATACAGTTATTCGATTTAAATTGGCCGTATAACACTCAGAAGGAAACTATTAAAGTAGATATAGCTTGAAATTGCAAATGAACCATAATGCTTAGCCCTTTCTGGAACCGTCAGAACTTAATTTTTTCATTTTCGTTTTCTTAACTATTATTACAAAACGCATGATATGTGCCAAATTTTGCTGAATTCAGCACAACTGCGTAAAAGATGTGATCAGATGAAGCTTCTTAAGCTGATATTCGGAATCGTCGTTAAGTTTCAAAAGAAACTCTACTGAGTGCGGACGTATTTTTGATCCAGCTCCACTAAATAAATATTTTTAAATAAGTCTAAAAGCGGCACACAAAGATATTTGATTATCAAGAATATTATTCGCATACAAATCGAAATAACAAGAGGTTTTTATTAACCCGTTAATCTAAACAAAACAAAGCAAAAAGAAAAAAAAAAAACAAATCAATATTAAACAAATAATTTCTAATTTGTCAAAGCAAAATATATAAGTTAACACCATAGTTAATAAGACAAACAGAATAAGAAGAATAACAATAGAGTGCAATGACTCTTGTAAGTTAACACTATAGTTAATAAGACAAATAAAATAAAGAATTGCTTACTGTCAAATTTTATTAAGGTGATAATTGCCCAATAAATGCAATAGTGCAATTAGTATTTGAGAATGAGATCATTGGGAAATTATCAATCTTGCAGAAACTGAAAGTATTTAGAAATTATCAACATCTGCAGAAAATGAAAATTATTGTGAAACGCCTTTTCAATAAGGTGAAGAATATGAAATAAAAGAAAAGGAAATTGTAAAATAAAGTTTAGTTCTATTTTTCAATCAATAAAGAAACAACATTCTGAAACCGGAAAAGAAAGTGTTAATAAATCGATATTCCTATTTTGCCACCCTAATATATTTTATATACTGAAACCAGGCAACAACAAATCTTTACCAATTTAATTCAATTTTATTCATCCAATATTTTCTTCTACAGAAAATGTATATAAAAGCAGTTAGTGAGGTCCAATCACACGATTTTGACAGCAAATAGCTCTTATAATTTTTGTAAAGTTATGAGACAATGGCAAAGGAAAAAGGAGGAAAACGCTTTATATTATTGTAATTATAAAAAGAGGTTTCTCAAATATTTATAGAAAAAGTTTATGGTGATTACATGGTTATTAATAAAAATAATCAGTTATAACACAAACATTTTTAATCTGATACGTTTCTGGGGGTATTAAGTTGTTCTCTGCATTCTCTCATGACTTCATAAGTAGAATTTTCAATTTTGTCAACATAATAATTATTTAATCTATTAATAAAATTAGTAAACATTTCGAAACCGGTTTCATTTTCCATTTTCCATTTTTTTTTTTTTTTTTGAAGTAGTTATTGCAAGTTACAGAACTTTTCTCCATCTTTTTTAGTAAAGCAATAGTTAGTTGACTGGATGTAATTAGCGCTGTGTCGTCTGTAGTACGCAGTGTCTATAAATGTTTGTGGTTTAAAGTCGGCAGTATATATCGAGTATATTATCGGAGAAAGCGTTGAACCCTGAGGTAAACGGGCTGAAATTTTTTACAAATGCTGTGAAATTTCGTTGGTTTAAAAACCAGCCATAATTCTGCAGACATATTTAGGGTAACTTGCTGTAGGTAACCTGTAGATGATACCATTATGCCATACAGTATCGAATGCTCTTTCAATATCAACGAGAATTATTCCCGAAGATTTTCTGTTTCGTTTATTTTCCAAAATTTTATTTTTGATATGACTTATTTGGTGTACAGTACTATGTCCGTTTTTGAATCCGAATTGTTCTTTGAGAATAACGTTGTTATTACGTGTAAATTCGTCGATACGAGCGTGATTATGCGGTTAGATTACGTGATTTAGCAAAAGTTTCTGCAAAAATTTCAAACGTCCGTTATTACTCTGGCACCTACATTGTTAAGAGTATGTATTTCCAATTTTCCTTTGCCCCTTAAGCTTCTACTAATTCTCCAAAAACTTTTCTCTCATGTGGATTATGATGAAATATATGGCAACCCTTATGCAACATGTATGCTGTTACTTATTTTGGTTTTTGCATTTCCACTTTCAGTCTCATTGTGAACTTCTTATTGTAAACATCTTTTGGTTTGAACTTTATCAATAAACATTATAAACTTTAAAGCGAAATAATCTATTCATCAGGTTATGGGCCCAGAACCCTACAGTGTGCTTTGTCTTTTATAAGTAAATAGAAAGTATAAAAAATGAGTGCTCCAGTTGTCCAAATAGACAAATTGGATGAAAAGAATTACGACAGTTGGTCGATTCAAATGAGGAACGTACTAATTCATAGCGGTTTCTGGAAAATTGTGAACGGAGTGGTCAAGAAGCCAGAAGGGACAGATTCAACTTCTAAGTGGGAATCGGACGATGAGAAAGCTCTGGCATCTATTTTCTTGAGTGTGAAGCCGACGCAGTTGGGGTACATACGCAGTTGTACTACTTCGCACGAAGCATGGAAGAAATTGGAAGCAACATATATGCCTCGAGGACCATTGCAAAAGGTTTCGCTTTATAAGAGATTGGTTAACCTGAAAATGTCTAAAAATGGTGTCGTGGTTCAACATCTGAACGAATTTTCCGAAATATGTGAAAAGCTGGACGAAGTTGGAATTAAGATTCAGGAGGAGTTTTTGGTGATCATGTTGATGTCAAGTCTACCCAAGGAATTCGACAATTTCGTCATAGCTATTGAGACTCGTGATGATCTTCCTTCGTTGACAGCTTTGAAGCAGAAGCTTCTAGAAGAAGGGAAAAGACGACAGGAGAAGATAGAAGAAGAAAAACCTACGCAACAGGCATTTACGGCGGAAACATTCCCTAGCAAAAACAACAAGAAGTCAAACAACAAAAATAGCAAGAAGAATTTCAAGGGCAAATGTTTTTTATGCGGAGTAACGGGTCACTATGCAAACAAATGGAATATTTCATAATTATCAACATCATGATGAGATTATTTCATTGGCCGGCAACAAACACATAAACGCCATGGGAAAAGGTGATGTATTGATAAATTGTAACGACTATGCAATTTTACTGGAAAACGTTTTGTACTCTCCCGAATTGCAGGCGAACTTCATTTCTGTGAGCAAGGCTGTAGACAGTGGTTTGACCGTCAAATTTGATAAAATGAGAGCAGCGATAAGACGTCCAGACGGCGACGTCATTCTGCAGGCGACGAGAAAGAATAATATGTTTGAGTTCGACAGCGACACGAAACAACAACAACAATATTCCATGGCATAACAGATATGGCCATCTTAATTACAAGTGCTTGCATGATCTATCGGACAAGTCAATGGTAAAGGGAATGAAGCTAGACCGCAGGAATAAGACATGTTGCAGAACTTGCATGGTCAGTAAAATTCATGTGTTGCCTTTCCCTAAAGAGTCACAGACTAGATCAAAGAAGTTGTTGGAGTTGGTACATTGTGATGTATGCGGACCGTTTCGGGAAAATTCTATCGGAGGTTCGAAGTATTTCGTTACTTTTATTGACGACATGTCGAGAATTTTTGTTTACTTCATCACGCATAAGAGCGACGTCTTTACGAAATTCAAATTGTTTAAGGCTATGGTCGAACGCCAAACAGGTTGCAAAATAAAGACGATAAGGACCGACAATGGTGGAGAGTTCGTGAATTCCGAATTCAACTCATTTTTGGAAAGAGAAGGAATCAACAGACAGCTGACTGTTCCGCACACACCACATCAAAACGGCGTGGCAGAGCGTGCCAACAGAACACTAGTGGAAATTGGGAGACCAATGATGGTACATTCAAATGTCAGGAAAAGTTTATGGGCAGAGGCTGTAAATACAGCAGTTTACTTAAGGAATAGGTGCCCAACACGACATCTTCAGAATATGACACCATATGAGTACTGGACTGGTAGAAAGCCAAGCGTCCAACATTTAAGAACTTTTGGCTCTTGTGTTATCGCGCTTGACAAGTCAGTCAGGCGGCAGATCTAAGTTCGATGCCAAAGGCAGCAAATATATAATGGTTGGATATTCAACGACGGCTAAGGCATACCGTTTGTATGATGCAATGAAGAACAAAGTGATCGAACATCGTGATGTATTGTTCGATGAGGATTGTTTGGTCAGCGGCGGGGTCATCACAGGCGATGGTGAAGAATTTTTTTGGCAATGATTTATTGGAACTTACATTCGATCTTCAACAATACCTTCGTTAACGATGATGAAGATTATAATACAGTGGAGAATAATGGTGATAAAGAAGATAGTTTCAATACTGCTGATGAGGATGAAAATATTAGTGACCATTATGAAAATGCAGATTCGGAAATCGGAGGACGGATCGTGGGTCCAGGTAGGCCAAGAATTATTCGAAGTGGTAAACCTGGTGGGCCAAGGAAACAGTACAACGAATTGTGCAGCGCGGTGAATGAAAATGTACCACAACCCATAGAAGAGGCTATTGCGAGAGAAATTAGTGAGGAATGGGTCAGTGCTATGGGTGCTGAAATTAATGCTCTTTGGAAGAATAAAACTTGGTCTTTGGTAGATTTGCCCAGCGGTCATAGGGCAATACCGAGCAAGTGGGTTTTTGCAATTAAGAGGGATGCTAAGGGTGAAATCGAGAGATATAAAGCACGTTTAGTGGCGAAGGGATGTAGTCAACGTTTCGGTATTGACTTCAATGAGACATTTTCCCCAGTCGTACGTTATTCAACAATTCGAATCTTATTGGCTCTGGCAGTTAAGAAGAAAATGTTCCTCCGTCAACTTGATGTAAGTACAGCATATTTGAATAGCAGTTTACAGGACGAAATATATATGAAGCAACCACCAAATTTCGAAGACAAGAGATATCCAAATAAGGTTCTATGGCTCCATAAAGCAATTTATGGATTAAAGCAAAGTGGAAAGGAGTGGAATACAAAACTGGATGAAACTCTACGAAAAATGAAATTCGTTCCATGCGGCAATGAGCCTTGTTTATATAAGGGTAAACAAAGTGGCAAACTTGTACTAATAGCTGTTTATGTCGACGACCTGATTGTGGGCTGCGCTGATAAGTCTGTTGTTATGCGTATTAAAAAGAATATATCGAAAGAGTTTGATGTCAACGACAAAGGTGAACTGCGACATTTCTTGGGAATGGAAATTGAGCGCGACGGTGAAGCCGGTTCAATAAAACTATGTCAAAGCCAATACATACGGGACATTTTGAAACAAAACGGTATGGAAAACTGTAAACCGGTAGCTGCACCATTGGAAGCGGGATATCAGGTAAATTGCAAAAATGACTGCGAAAAAGCTAATAAACAAGAATATCAGTCATTAGTTGGAACATTAAAGTACCTTGCAATATCTACTCGTCCGGACATTTTACATTCAGTATCGAAAATGGCACAGCGGAATAACGACCGTGATAAAGAACATATGACAAAATTGAAACATATTCTTCGTTACCTAGCCGGTACTATTGATTTAAAGCTAATTTATGAGCAAAATGGCAATAAACTTGAAAGCTTTGTCGACGAATCGAATCGTTCACAGGATTCTTATTTTCTTATTGTGGATGCCCTATTACGTGGGAGTCCAGAAAACAATCATCAGTGGCACTCAGCAGTACAGAGGCTGAATATATGGCAGTTTCGGATGCGGCGAAAGAAGCAGTTTATTTAAAGCGACTTTTAAGTGAAATATTTGCCTTCGAAGACGATACTATAATTATTCATATTGACAATCAAGGTGCTCAAAAGTTGGCTGAAAACCCGGTGTATCATAAGCGGAGTAAGCATATCGATATCAGATTCCATCACATACGTGACTTAGTCCAGAGGAAAGAGGTGAAATTGGAATATTGTTTATCGAAGGCGAAGCATTGTAATTTTGTTAATTTAATGAATTTAAAGTAAATGAATACAGGGTTGCCCATATTCGACGGACCCATCTGGCAACGCCATAACTTTTGACAGAGATGTCAGATCGCTTAATGACATACCGCGTTTGAAGCGTCAGTCCAAGCAGATTTTTACCATGGAACAATACACGCCACGCGAGCGCTCTGAAATAGTTGAAATTTACATTCAACAGAAGAAGTCAATTGTGAAAACTCAACGTGCTTTTAAAATATTAAAAAATGTGAGAAGTGCGCCTTCTAAGAACACCATTAAGCGTTTATACGAAAAATTTTCGACTGGTGAGGCTCTTTCTAATCCGAAGAGGCCAAATAAAAGTCGACCAAGGCGATCGGCCGAGAATATCGCTGCCGTAGGAGCCAGTGTTGAGAGGTCCCCAAGAACATCCCAAAAACGCCGTTCTCAGCAGTTGGGCATGGCTCGGTCCACTTTACAACGGATTATTCGCGTTGATTTGCATTTGTTCCCGTACAAAATTCAATTGACGCAAAGATTGTTGCCTGCGGACAAGCCTCGTCGATTGGAATGGGCCCAACGAGTTATCGAAATGGCCGATGATGACGAGCAATTTTGGAACAAAATTATCATGTCCGATGAAGCCCATTTCACATTGAATGGGACCGTAAATAAGCAAAATTGCCATATTTACGCCACTGAAAATCCTCAGGAGATTCTAGAATTGCCTCTTCATGACGAAAAAGTCACAGTTTGGTGCGGCGTTAGTGCGAAAACGGTCATTGGGCCGTTTTTCTTCCAAAACGAAAATGGCCATGCTGTTACCATCAACCAGGAGCGTTATCGCGACATGATGACCAATTTTGTGATGCCAATTATTCGTCGAAAGCGTATGAGGCAGTTCTGGTTTCAACAAGACGGCGCTCCACCGCACACAAGTCGCATAACAATCGATTTTCTGAAGAATTTGTTTCCGGGCCGTTTGATGTCGAAAAGTGGTGATTTGGACTATCCACCGCGTTCGCCCGATTTGACGCCCGCTGACTTCTTCTTGTGGGGACATTTGAAGTCAAAGGTTTACGTTAACAAGCCAAGGACCGTAGAAGAGCTCAAGGACAACATTCGTGAAGAAATAGCCGCTATTCCGGCCGAAATGTTGGCGAAAACGATGGAAAATGCTGCAAAAAGGGCACAATACGCCATCAACGCCATTTGAGAGATATCATATTCAAAAATTGATGTAAACAAATCTACTTGGAACAAATTAAATGAATAAGATTGCCAACCGCCAAATTTTTATTTTTTTCTTTGATTTTTTTTTAAAAACATGGGTCCGTCGAATATGGGCAACCCTGTAATTTGTTTTTGTACAACAACATCCATGTTGAGGAGGAGTGATGATGATGCTGTTACTTATTTTGGTTTTTGCATTTCCACTTTCAGTCTCATTGTGAACTTCTTATTGTAAACATTTTTTGATTTGAACTTTATCAATAAACATTATAAACTCTTTAAAGCGAAATAATCTATTCATCAGATTAGAAGTTTATTCTGGTTTTGATTTCGATGGTCATGTATTTTAGTACCAATTATTTTGGTAAGAAATTGTACACACTAATATCTTCGTTTTTCCTATGTACGTTGATTTAATTTGAAATTTTGATTTAATCCTTAAAATTTTTTCGCATTTGACTTATGTGTAGATGTCTCTCTCTCTCTGCGGTAATAAGGTTAGCTGGGTTCCTGATTTCCTGTTACATTGCTGCTTTGCTGTGTGGTCTGACGTTCAGTGTGATTCTTCGGTTTATTTCGTTTTGGACAATATCTCAGTTCGTGTGTTTAAAATTTTGATATCTTATATCTAAAAATGGGTGTGAGAAACAGTTTACTGTACATAATGTTGAACGATGATCGGAAGGTATTGAATAGTCTGGGATTTGCGAGGTCATTTTCAGTGTTGAGTTACTCAAGATAATGTCCGTGAATGCAGTGTGTGTTCATTAGGGTCATCATTTAGTGATGCGAAGCAAATGTTCTTTTCGTTGAGTAGATGTTGGAGCCGCTGTTGTTTTGAATAGTTTGTTATTCTGTTCGCATTCTAATGAAGAAATTTCAACTCGCTGCGATTATTTAAGCTTATAGGCATATTTCACCAACGACATGACCACGTACATTTGTTGTACACTAGACGTAGAATTACTTAAAACTCATCAAGAGCAGAGGTAAAAATGTTAAAGAGTTGACTTTGAAAATTGAAATTGTCAGAGTAAGATCGACAATTACTACCATTTAACTCGATATTGTTCGTTTTGCGAGTAAACTGTACCCTGTATACAGCATCATCATCAGAACTTAATTTGGTTTTGACCTCTGTAACCGATGTATCGCACAGGTTGTAGCTCATGAGATCTACTATTATATCAGGGGTATCCATTTGTGGTAGCCTATATAAAAGCGTTGTGAATAATCGGTTTTCCCTAGAGTTGAAAGTGTGGAATTTAATTTTACTTTCCTTTAATGTTTTGATACAAAATTCATGTTTAGTAAAAATCTTTGTGCCGATCGACGTGTGTTTGTGCACACAGCCATTTTCCGATAAGTGTTAGATTTCCCTAAGTGTTCAGTTCAGAATAATTATTTGATTTGTAAGTTATATCCATTTCGTAGTATTCAGCAAGCGCAGCATATCTATTATATTGCCGATGACCCAGGTGCACTTAAAGCAAACTCAAATGATATGGGCTGTAGAGATCTAATTTTTTTAACAGTACCAGTCCCTCTAGTAGAGCGGGATAAATGATTGGCTCCGTGCGCCATTGTTGCTGTAGGTTGTTTCGATTTTCTTTTTTTTTTTTTTGTTTTTTGTTTTTTTTTAATATATTTATGACTTTCACTAGAATTTATATACATTTTTGCGGACGTTACAAGAAAAATACAACACGTCCGTTTAGTGAGAGATTCACTTTAGCACTGAACAAATTTCTACCGAATAGCACTGTTTGAAATAAAACCATTACAGAAATTTCATTAGCCTGAACTTATTTATATATACCTATACCTTAGCCAAACGTCCTTTTGGTACAAAAGCGTCCAGAATGTCGGAAAAAGTATTCTAAGTCGCATTTTAAGTTCTTATAAAAAAATTCTCAGAATTAGTGTGCAATACTACTTTCGCTACAATCGAATGAAAGATTTCAATGTAAGAGAGCAAACTAGGTAATAGGAGTTAACAGAAACGACGGGGCTATCCGTTTATTTTTCACTATTTATTAAGCATTGTGTTAGAATTTACAGAGAACTGTGCTGAGTTAGTCAATTTGTATTGACTATTTTGATTATGATAACTAAGCTTTTCAAAAGCTTGTTGTGATCCAAATTTAGCTGAGTTTAATACGACTGCTTAAAAAATATAAACTTATGAATATATGTGGGTTATTTGTATGGATAGTACTAGAAAATGCATGCCATGCATGCATGTTAGCCAAACCATTTTTTCGAATTTTACAGAACAAAATTTACATGAACAAAAATTTAGGTTACAGCAACCCACGGGTTACAATGAAAAAGACGAATTTTGGAAAATGGATCATTTTGAATGGAAGGTGCCAGAAAGGATGACAGGGTGCGGTTAATTTTTTCCCCTTGCTCGACTGAATTTAGTGCAATCGGGAAGTGCCAGAAGAAGCGCAAGAATTGAACGATTTTTTCAAATTTTACCAAGATTTATAGAGCAAAACAATGACAAAAAATCAGGTCGCTACTGTTTACGACTAGGGAGTTACAAGGAAAAATTTAATGTCGAAAACCGGAAATCCCATTCACAATCCCCGGCTGTAATCATAACGATTTGCCGCAGTTAACGTATCTAGCCAGACAGAAAGACGAACATCGCTTATTCAACTTGAAAGGTCATGCAACAAATTTTGTTTCAGGGTAGCTGGTTCTTTAAATACTTCCTTCTAGGTGCTAAATTGTTCACGTATAGAATAACATTTACCTTCAATCCTCTATTATATTAATTTTTACGGTATTGGATAATACATATCTCTTTTCCTTCGGTTATAGGTATAATAAAATATTCCTTTTACTGTCGACATTACTCAATGCAAGACAAATTGACTACATGTTTTTCCTTCATTTAAATGCAATAAGATTTTTTCGTTTAGAAAAAAGAATACGTTTGTTTTCTATTTACCAAAAGTGACCCACTGGGCATTTTGTATCACAGCTATAAACTTCATACTGATACAGGTGAGGTTCTTACACCTTTTCTTAGTAATACCACAGTGTAGTTTGAAATGACGACTTCCATAATCTTTGCATGACATCATATTCAAATTTTAACTGGTTCTGTGTTTAAAAAGAATTGTTAATTTCGTCCTGAGTAGCTAGAACTTTACTCCGTAAAGAACACATCTATTTGGATCATGTTTGTAACTTAAAATCTTTTTTTTCACTGAGGCCGAATAAACGATTTTTTTAGGTTTTTTTTTGTTATTCAATTGGTGTTTACTTTTAATAACAAATCTGTATTTGTTCAGCACATGAATTACCAAGAAGCAGTACTTTGTCGGCAATGGAAATAAGATAATAAAAAGTACCGTCTAACGGTAAAGAAGATTAAGGAACATTCTATCAACGTTAGCAAATCATATAACTGACTAACAAGGGAGTAAATTTAAAATCCGGAAAGCGATAAGTTACAATTCCCAAAATAATTGGAGACAACGGAAGCATCAAGGCCAGTGTTCTAAAGTCAAAAGTAGTGCACATTTTATTACTAATCTCAACATTCGGGACAATGTTTTCGCCCCTTTTCAACAAATTCAAACGGGATTTGTTCCATTTCCAAATCGGTCTAAATTGAATTAATCTGATTACAATTTCCAATTTTCAGGAACACAATTAATTATGCGCAACTAAGTTGTTGTGTTGCTTCCAACAATAAAAACTTATACCAGATATCGTTTTATTCAATATGCTTCATGAATTTTTAATTCGACAAAAATTTTTCCTAGCTGGCAAGCAAAAATTTGGCACCGCCTAATGTTTTTTCAGGTTGAACCCGGATTACAAATAAGCCATATCGACGCAAACTTTTAGTATCTCTTGTTGAAAACATCTTGTTTTGAATAACCATCTTTCAAAATTCACAATCTTGATGATGATAGCGGTCATTATAAGAGTTCCCTCCATTATAGAATATATAATCACGAACCAAACCAAAAACCGTATATATCCGGTTCATAACAATTAGTTTTGCATAAAAGTTTAGTCATTTATAACCTTTACAATGCCATCGATATTTTATTCTCGAAAGTTCGAAATGGGTCGAATATAGAAATGTTGAAATACAACCAATTTCTGTTCCAATATGAACTCATTTTATATAACATATTAAGATCACCAATTTTAACATATTAAGAAAGGTTGTGTCTTCCACTTTTTTGCTTTTAGATCGATACATATTTTGATTATAATTTTAACCGGAAACAGTTTAATAAATATCCTTAGCTTTATCGAAATTTTGGAAATAACTCTATTTCACACTGATTTTAAGATTTGAAAACCAAAATCTAAAGCATGATTTTTTTTTAATAAATTGGAAAATTTTAAGGTTCTTCAAAAACTCTAAAAATAGAGATTTCAAAAAACATTGATGGACGATATACCGACTCATCGCCACATAAGTAAGCGTGTTAAAAATGGCTTCTTCTCATACACGGTATGTCAACTATCTTATTTTCGTAAAGAAAAATACTATTTTCTAACTTTTTTTAATGACCACACTCACGACTTTGGTTGCAGATTGCAAGCATTTCCAGGTGGAGTAGTTTCTACCGGTGCATGTCAACTGCCAGAAGGTGTTGCTGTTATCTGATTAATAAATTTTGGATAAGAGGTACATTTTTCAGAAAGTGGGTTTAGGCTTTGCTGCGCAAGTTTTTTCCTACTTGTTGCACTTTTGAAAATGTTAGGAATAGTTTCCTGTTAACTAAATTAAAATGTAAAACCCGTAAAAATAATCGGAAATTTCTTCTGATCATTTAAATTTGCCGTTACCAGAGTTTTGTTATAATTCCACACACTCTTGTATGGCAATATACGAGTATACTCATCTTATAATTATATTTCCGTAATACCTCAAAAATCCATTGGCTTTATTTTTCTATCCAATATCTGCACTTTCGATGTGCCATCAACGAATCTATCAGTAACCTAATAATGGTTCGCTTTTATAATTGTTATCAAGATCACGTAGGTGGTGGTTTAAAACGTTGGCAAAATTTCACTAATTGAAAAAAATGTGGAATTTTTTTGTTTGACCCTGATTAGTGCTGGAACTGACTGCAAAAACATCCTATCACAACATATTGCAGAGTGTTTTCAACCAACAACAAATCATTTTACTGCAGTTTTCTCTGATTTTCTCTGACGATAAAAAAGTGCGAAATGGTTTTTTTGGAAATTGAACATAAGTGATATCTGAAGACCCCAACAATAAATTTTGCGGCAGGTTTCAAGTAAAAAATCGATAATTTTAAAGAATGAAAGGAATCGACCACTTATTAAAATTTGTTTTCAAAAAGAAATCAAAAGAAAAAAATAAAATTTTTAATTTTTGAAAGGACCGTTTGAAATCTGAAATAGGCCACTTGAATGTCCTACGCAAGTAATCCTTGATAAATTTCACTACAAATTATTTGTCGCAAGAAATAGAACATTGCACGCAATATTTTGCCAGATTTTTAATTTTATTCAAAGCTTTAGCAGCTAGCTATACAACGGTCTGCATTTTGCCGATTTGGTAATACTGATCATTTGGTGAAAGAGACATCTACGGTGTTATCATTGTTTAGTCTGTACGCTGAAATAAATAACTAGCTATACTCGTATGTGTTAATTTTTATGTAAGAAACCCATGCCAATAAACATTTCCGACTTACCTATTATAGAGACATATTTTATATGAAACTAATGTCAAAAAGGTATAAGAAAGCGTGATATTTCAAACAATTCAGAAACCGGTTTCCTGAAACAACCAGAATATTTCAATCTATTTGTGATCTAAGTTCACACTAGATAATCCATAGCATAATTGTTAATGTTTGTACTATTATTAAGGCAAAAATCATTCGCAACGCCATCGGTGTATACGTAGTAGCCAAAATCATTTCTCAATAAGCGAAAAATGATCGAGTATTTCTCCAATTGCTTCTTGTTTGAAATTCTCACTGTTGGTCCACATAACGGGGTTAAATTTTATTCAATTCACTTCCTTGTAATATGCTTTGAGTTGAAGGAAGCGAATCATCAAGGATGAATTGAAATTACATTGCCCGCATTAAGTAATTGTGTCATATTCCAATGAAGTTAATGTAGATTAAGGCTTTATACAAGGGAATGAACAGAGAAATCTCATATATATATAAATGATTTGGCGTGTGTTTGCCACAGCATAACTAAAGAACGGAGTGACGGATTTGCATAAAATTTTTTGTATGCGTTTGAGTGTCGCTCCGAGTGGCTTAGATTTATACTTCGGTCCAATTGGACAAAGGGGCGTGGTACCTCCTATACAAACCACAAATTAAAAATCCATTATTTCTACTCCGGCTAACAGTATGTGAATAAAATTTGGTATATAAGTTTGGTGTACATATTGTAATTTCTGCTGCAAATATGGGCGGGATTGGACAAATAGGCGTGGTACCACCCGAAGAAATCAAAAATTAAAAAAACCATTATTTCTGATCCTGATTTAAGTTTTTCATATACTGACTTTATTTCACTTCTCATTTTTCTATGTATGAGAAACTTTTAGGAGAAACTCAAACACCTAACTTTGTCAATCAATCTAAGCTTAAACTTTAAAAAGTTCCTAATTAGTGCTATTTGTGAAAATTGTTTACGAGCCTTATTCAGTGCTATTGTGTTGGCTGCAAAAAGTGAAAATTTTAAAATACAATTAACCGTGCGCTCAAATTTTTTGTGCAATATAATATAGGTGTTGGTGAGTATAGTTTCAGCAATAACTTTTTTTATAAGAAAAAACGAAGAACATTTTCTTTTCTTCTCTCTTCTCTTATATATAAAAATGAATTTCGGTCAGAAACATATTATATTAGATTGTATTGATTTTGTTTGCGATTAACTTTCATAATAAGTGAGTGAGATGCCGCCAATCAGACGTAGGAACATTGGTCGCAGAGGCCGTACGGCTACAAGATCAAGAAATTCTCGAGTGATTGAAAGTCCTGAACATCGAGCAAATCGTATTGAGAGGAACAGCCAACGGATATTAGAATCCCAATTAATTCAGTCACATGAAGATTAAGCTATACGAAATGAAGATAATCGATTGAGACGGAGACGTCGCATTGCATCTATTAATCGATCGGATGATAATCATCAAGTAAACAATACAGCTAGACGCGTACAACGACAAGCTGGTGTACTGACAGATTATTATCGTACAGCCATCCGCTATGAAATCCTGATTTGTCGATATCAAACGAAATGCATAATGAAGCATTAATAATGATTGAAGACCAGTGTTTGATTATTGTTAACAAAGTTCTGATACAATTAGGTATGATTTCACCGAATCGTCCAATGAACGCTGTATTAAATAAAGATTTACAGAGAGAGAAACAATACAATCGCGAGGAATTGGCAGATAATGTTCAATCGGACATCGAGAAACTTAATCCCCAACAGAACTATACCTACGATACAATAATAAAAGCCGTCAACGATGGAACTGGAGGAATATTTTTTTGGATGCTCCTGGAGGTACAAGGAAAACATTTTTGATTTCATTGTTATTAGCAACCATAAGATCGCAAAATCACATTGCACTTGCCCTCGCATCCTCAGGTATTGCTGCAACTTTATTGGATGACGGTCGAACTGCGCATTCGGCACTTAAACTGCCATTGAGCATGCAGATTAACGACCAACCAACATGCAACATATCGAAGACATCCGGAATGGCAAAAGTCTTGCAACAATGCAAACTGATTGTGTGGGACGAGTGTACAATGGCACACAAAAAATCATTGCAAGCTTTGCAAATAACTCTACAAGATCTGCGAGATAATCGAAATCTTTGTGGTGGTGCCCTGATACTGTTGGCAGGTGATTTTCGCCAAACATTACCGGTAATTCCACGGTCAACTGCAGCTGAACAAATTAAGGCATGTCTCAAATCTTCCAATTTGTGGAGACATGTTACTACGCTGAAACTCACAACAAATATGCGGATCCAACTGCAAAACGATCCCTCAGCAGATGTTTTTTCGGTGCAATTATTGGATATTGGAAACGGAAAAATTCCCATCAACGTTACGAGTGGTTTAATAAAGTTACCTAATGACTTCTGCTATTTCACTGAATCAAAAGAAGAGCTAATTCATTGTGTGTTCCCGAACATTTCGCAGCATTACAGGAATCATGATTGGCTAGGAGAACGAGCAATATTAGCAGCTGAGATAAATGCTACGATTCAAATGACCATTGAAGGGCTAATAGTGTCTTACAAATCAATTGACACTATTATGAATCAGGAGGATGTTGTGAATTATCCAACAGAATTTGTAAATTCCATCGAGTTGTCAGGTTTGCCGCTACATGATCTATAGTTGAAGGTTGGATCCGTAATTATAATGATGCGTAATATCAATCAGCCTCGACTTTGCAATGGCACAAGACTTATTGTCAAAAAACTTATGACAAACGTCATTGAAGGAACAATTCTGAAGGGAAAATACAAGGGGGAAGACGTACTGATCCCACGAATCCCAATAATTCCGAATGATTTGCCATTCGATTTCAAACGCCTTCAATTTCCAGTGAAACTTGCATTTGCAATGACCATTAATAAGGCGCAGGGACAGTCTTTAAAAATTTGTGGCATCAATTTGGAGTATCCATGCTTTTCTCATGGCCAGCTCTATGTGGCATGTTCTCGAGTAGGCAAACCATCGGCCTGATTTGTTTACGCTCCCGACAGACAAACAAAGAACGTTGTACATGTGAAAGCGTTGCAGTAATTTTAAATCTCAATTAAATTGACTTAAATTAAATAATTTTTAAAATCTTTACAAAAAAAGTATTAAAAGCATTCATTTAAATAACCAAACTTTTCTAACAAAAATTTAATACAGAACCATCTATCCTGAAAATTGTAAATCATTAATTTGCCACCTTTGAAGGCAGAACGAAGTTTGCCGGGTCCACTAGTATATATTAAAGTTTTTATTTTTGTCAGGACCATCTTTTTTCTTCCACTTTCTTTTTCATTCGCCAGATTAAAGGGCATATCAGAAATGAGTCACGTTTCTCATAAATAAATTTTTGATTTTGCAACTGCGAAAATTGATGTTTTTAGTATTTTTCAGTAATTATGCCCAAAGTTAGGGAAGTTGTTTAACAGTAACAGTTAGTAGAAATAAAAGTACAATAAAGAAGTGGCATAACATTTCTAATTTCTGAATCGCATTAAGTTACTTTAATCAGCAATAAATAATTCTTTAGTCATTTCAGAGTTTTGAACTCATATGTTATTGAACAATTT